>VDFB02129304.1:52372-192740 GCA_007258455.2 Sequoia sempervirens
GGAAACCCAAAGATGTAACCACCTTACAAGCCCATAGACCTGCAAGGAGGCATCCCCCAAGATCTTGCACATGGAGGAAACCCAAATATGTAAGCACCTTATAGGCCTGTAGACCTACAAGGAGGCATACCTTAAGATCTCTTGCATGAGGGAAACCCAATGTGAGGGGACTTTGTAGAGTCAAAAAGCAGCTTCATTGGCGCACCTACAAAGCAACATGTTAGTGCGCAAAATAAACATGTTGGGAAACCTTGATGCAAAGGAGATCTACAGGTTCTTAGTCCTATAGAGAAATACTAATAAGAAGAACCTATTGCTACTACAAGCTACATTACAAGATAGTCATAGAAAAGATAGGTCTAGTAAAGCTGCCTCCAACCTAGATGCCATAGAATTTATTTGAGAGAAAAGCTTTCAAAATGGATCCCTCAAGAACCCTTTAAAATAAAATGGGTCTACTCAAGGGACACTTCATTTGAAATACATAGGGATAAGAGATGGGGTCCTTAAGAAGGAAACACATCTCTAGAATAATCCATCAATGCCCCCAACATACAAGGGAGGAGAACCATGCAAGACACTCTGAACATACAAGATAGAGGTAAACCTCAATATCACTTGTCATTTGAAGAAGAGGCAGGTGCATCAAAAAAAACATGAGTGATTGCACCTAAATCATGAAGTCATTGTGTTTTATCCTTAAAGGCCTTACATTCACTAGTGGAATGGCCAAACACTCAATGGTATGCACAAAAAGAATTTTTTTCTTCATTATGCTTATGAAATTTCTTATGTGTAGAAGCGGGAAGAGTTATTAAGTGGGCTTTAAGAATCCTTAACAAGATACACTCTTTCTTAGATAAAGAATGAGGAGTAGGAAGCAAGCCTTTCTCTTGTGGAGAAAAGATTTACTACTTACAAGAAGAAGATACGAAGATAGCAGATAACGGAGTATCTACATGGAGAGTATTATTTTGACAATGAGAATCACACTCCTCTATGATATTTCCATAATCCTTCTTGATAGGATTACCACCATTAGCCTCTTTAACAGAAGCATACTCATCTTCCTTAGAAGGAGGATCAACACTAAGAACATTACAATTTATGTTCACACTATCCTGCAATACAAAAGAATACTCATCTTTGATAGTGGGTGTGGATGATGTTATTGAAAGGTCTAAGTGGATTAGGTTGAATTTACATTCCCCAATGTAGGGTTCTGTAAATTCTAAAGAACCCCAATCATCACCAAGACATGCATTCCTTTGAGAAGTAGGAGTAGACTTAATATTTTTTTCTTCAAAAGGATCTTCTTTAGGGACATCTACCTCAAGAGTATCCTTTGTAGTAGGTACTGTTGGAGTAGACGTCAACACACTGGAAGATACTGAAGGGATAAGAGTAGGAACAACTGAAACTTGAATGACAACTTCCATTTCACACAAGTGCATATCCTTGGGGTTAGCCTTGACTGTGACTACTTGATTATTACAAATGAACTTAATAGATTTAAGCAAGGTAGATGAGATTGCACCCATAGCATGAATCCACGGTCTACCAAGAAGAAGGTTATATGGTAGCTTTCCTGGCATAACATATACAAGGGTGGGTATAGTAATAGGTCCAAACCTCAAGGGAAAGAGTATCATTCCTAGGGTCTGCACCGACATTATCAAATCCATGAATGCCAACAAAAGAAGCATTAAGAGAAGATGAGTTAATATTAATTTTAGGCAATAGATCTATGCTACATACATTGAGTGTTGAACCAATGTCAATGAGAGTACGTCTAATGCTGATATTATTAATGTTAACTATAATCATTAGAGGGTCTACTTTTTTCTGCACATTGAGGGGTGGAAGTTCCTACAGATAGAATGCAAAATTTAGCGAATCTGCATGTATGAGCTATCAACACATTAGCATCCATCAACCTAGTAGAAGAAGGCAAGAGGATCTTTTGCAAGGCTTCCCAAAGCATACCTTGATAAACCAGAGTAGAATGAAGCAAGTCCCATAGTGAGATATTAGCCAGAGCAACATGGAGTTGCTCAACAAGATCGTAATCACTAGGTGCTTTAGTTGTAGGTTTAGGTGCTTGAGGAAGGCTTGGTTCAGAGAGTGGTAAAGAAGTAGGTTGATCAAAAAAAAATTATTCTTTCTATTCTTATTAGTATGAGCTACTGCTCTATAAGAGGGAGGCATAAAAAGATTAGGAGAATCACTATCAAATGGAACACTATCAATAGAAAAAATCCTTTTAGGAGAAGGACTAGCTAGAGTCATGTAAATGACTAGTCTCTTAGGCCTTTGAGGGGAAGGAGATTCATCATTCACTAATGCATCATCTCTAGAAGAGAGTGCACCAGAACAAGGATGAGATTCATCGTTAACCAATGCAACATCTCTAGAAGTAAATACATTAGGATGAAGACAAGATTAATCATTCAAAAATGCAACGTCTCTAGAAGAGAGTGCATTGGAATGAAGAGAAGGTAGAGTAACATTAGGGAAGGTATCAATGATTTCATCTTCTTGCAACAAGATATCCTCTGAACCGAGATGAATCTCATGAGAAGGATCAAAGATACAAAGTGACATGGAAAAAAACCAAGTCACTATCACATGCATGAAATGGAATATCATTAAAAATTTGAACAAAATTAGATATTGAGCTAATAAAAGAAGATATTAAATTAATTTTGGTGATAGAACTAAGAAAAATCAAAAATCTAGATTTTTAGTTTTTTTCTGTATTTTCTAGGTTCTAGTAATTTTCATTTTTGGAGGTCTTCAAAGTGAAACTTTGGGTTGAAACTTGTGTCTATCCCTAAAATTCAATTTCTGAAGGAATAGTATTTTAGGGACTAAATTAGCCCTCTTGGAGATCTTTCTAACAGTGCAAACAATTTTGAATTATGAGCATCGAGTCAAAAGTTATGACCCCACCAAGTAGGGGTAAACAAATTCCTAATTTTTTGAAAAAAATTGTGCTTCACGCCCGGTTCACCAAAATGTAGAGAAGGGGGATTCACTACTCACAAGTTCTCTTCATTCAAAGAGCCTCACAGTACTAACTTCCCTAAACTACCTCAAGGAACAACATGAGAGTTCTAGAATAAAAAAGAGTAGGTCACAAAGGTTTTCTAGAAAAAAGTTATGAGCTCTCGACCAAAGGATGTCAGTGTACAATATGGATGAAAACGTGGCATGTTGGAATCCTAGAAGCACGCTAGAATCTTATACGGATTAGAAAGTGAGTTTATCATAGAAAATGGCTATGGCTACTTCTACTCTAATTGCTAAGAAATCTTAGAATGTGAGAAAGTAATATAATATAATAGAACTAAAATAAAGTGAAATAAAAATGATAAATAGAATAAGAGATAAAAAGGAAATGCTCACAACCATGCAAGTGATGAAGCACCCAACACATGAATGTCTTCAATACCTGCATGTGTAAGATCTAGAGAAAGCATTGGTGCTGTATATAGGGGTTTGCCTCAGTCAGACCCCCATTTTGGTGTTCCCACCTACACGAACAACCAAATAGGTAAAGAAAGAGAGAAATGAACAAAGCATGTGGTGAAAGAAAAATTTACTTTAGGAGAAGAATCTACACCACCAAGTATGAGTGATAAAAGAAAATATTGCTCGAGGAGAACCTATATCACAAAATGTAAATGATAAAAGCAATCCTTGCTCGAGGAGGAGAACCTGTATCATGAAGTAAGGATACAATACATAAGGGATATGGAATCCTAGGATGCTTGCAAGCACAAGGAAAGGGAGATGGATGCAAGAGCCAAGAGGGTTTCAAAGAGTGTTTGAAGCTACTGTAACAATTTGTATGGAGATTTGTGCAAGCAAGATAATAGGGGAGGAATGCAAATGAAGCTAGAGTGAAGCTAGAATGAGGATAGAGATAGAAATGGATTTAAAAGATAACATTTAAGGAGAGAGGAGAAGAAAAAATAAGATTCTTGGGTGGTTACAAGGCATCTCAAGCTTTTACCACTAACAAAAGTATATGACAAGTGGTAAATATGCATAGAAATGGTGGTTTGAATGTTGAAATATCATAGGACACTAGCGTAGTGCACAAACATTCACGTGATGCGCTAGTGTCCAAACACATCATGCTATGAAATGACAAGAATGGGAAAAGTATAAGGTTTGATGCAAAGCTGACGCATGAGGGTAGCTACTGAAAAGGGGTGTTGGAGCATCCTAAGAGGGGAAAATGGCTGACGGAAGGGCTCAAATGAGCCTACATAAAATGTTAAGGGAGTGGACACTAAAGACAAGAATGTTATGGGTGGGGAAAATAAAGGTTTTTGAAGATTTTTTCTAGGGCCTAAGGGCCCCCTATAAGAGTCTTGACAAGATCTTATTTTGTAGAAAATTTAAACAAGAAGAGGTCATCAACCATTACACTAATAGTAATACTTCCCTTCAATTTCCAATGATTAGACTTGTCCAATTCTGAACTTGGTCCACATTCAGCTGAAAGGAAAGGAATTCACCTACCAAATAGTTTAACATTTCGATTAGCATAACATTGAGAAGTTTTTCCAACATATCTATTTGCAATTCCTTCACTTGAGATAGAAAGGTCAGAATGGACTATGAGTTAGAACACAAATTGTGCTAATTGATAACCTTTTCGACAAAGAAGGAAACGATGTCTGACTTGAGCAAAGAGGCAGAAACATTATCCTTTGGGTTTTTAATAGATGGAGAGTAAGGTGGGGGGGGCCCACTAGAGCTCCTAATAGGGGGACCATCAATAGAAAAACCCTCACACACAGACAAAGAAAATAAGGAAAGAGAGAGGGAAAAAAAGCACTTGAACACGGGCATGAAAAGAAGAGAACACCTTCCAAAGAATACCTCACAGAAAATAGGCTAGCACATGGATGAATGTAAAGGAGCAACCCAAATAATAATGAATCACAACATGAACTAGACTAGAAATTCTAAAAAACCCACCCCCATCCATTCAAAGATTTGATGCATCCTTACTATGATGACAATGTTAGTATATACACAAAGAATTTATTAATAAATACATTCATATATGAAATAATAAGATGCCCCAATGAACATATTATTGAGAAATTTCATGATATAATGGACCATGATAACATTGGTGGAAAATATCATAGGATATAAAAAAATACATGTAGAATATTAATATATAATCGAACAATGTGTAGAATGGAAAAGACACAAATTTTTAATACCTCTCACCAAAGTGGAAACTAAGGTGTTGAGTGTCTTGATAGTGATAATGATGCTTGATTGGTAATGATATATCTTGATTATGATCTTTTAGACTTGTAGCAAGGATAAGTGCATGGAAGGTGACTTAGGAAGGATTCATTCTGACAAAACTATAATGATTTGATAATTGATTTGTTAGAAATCTGAAATAGATTGAATAACCCAAGGAACTTTATAAGAGAAATTCAAAGCTATATAAACTGGAAGAACATAAATAATGCAAACCAACAACTCCAAGAGATGGAATTTTGGGATGATATAATTTCATTAAGAGCTTCCAAGATGAAAAATACAAGCTAGGTAGTGAGTTTATATAGAACTAAGAAAGAGAATGGAGGTGGAAAATCAAAAAATAGGAATTGAACACCACTAGCCACCAATATTAAATAAAGTGATAAAAAAGTAAATGATCCACCTTTTAAGGGTGGGAATGCCTCATCACATGATCTCCTAGTTATTAAATAATAAAGTCACTTTATTATCCTAAGAAATATTAATAAAAGTTTAGTAAAAACCTATAACTAAGGGAAAATAAATTAACCCATTAGGAAAGTAAAAACCTATACCAACACCCCCCCTTAAGCATAAATTTAGAGGAGGATGTAAAATATGATGGGTCCTAGAAAATGAGGCCATGTTACGTATCCATGTACATATCAAATTCCCCCCCCCAAAAGAGAGAGAGAGAGAGAGAGAGAGAAAACCCCCATGATAGAGAGATAAGAAGAGGACTAGGTAGCCCCCCCAAAGAGGACACCAACCACACCCTAAGAAAAACTCACAAATGAAGGAACTTGTTCTTAGTGAAGGGTTTGGTGAAAATGTTTGCAGTCTGATCTAATATTGGACAATTCTTGAGATTGATGATCTTCTCATGAATCAACTCCCAAATGTAGTGCATGTGGATCTCAATGTGCTTGGTCCACTGATGATGGACTAGATTGTGAGAGATTTGAATAACACTCTGGTTGTCACAAAAGATGATTGTGGGCTTCTAGAAGGGAATAGAAAAATTAGTGAGAATTTTTTAAAGTTAGATGGCCTTAGTAGTAACATTAACCGTTCCTTGATAGTCAACCTCTATAGAGGAAAGAGAAATAGAAAATTGCTTCTTTCTTGACCAAAAAATTGGATTGGAACCAAGGGAGAAGAGACACCCTAGATTAGACTTATGATCTTGATAATATCTTTCCCAATATGAATCTATGTATCCCACCAAGTCAAAATTCATGTCCATTCCATATTGAATCCCATAACTGTGAGTACCCTTGATGTAGTGAAGAATCTACTTAGTTTCTTTCCAATGCAACTCATATGGCTCTTGCATGAATTGAGAGACCATTCCTACAACATATGAAATAGTGAGTCTCATTTGATTCAAATAGATGAGACTACTAACAAGTTTCTAATACAAATTGATATCCACCAAGGGTGAAGAACACTTAGCCTCAAGTTTGACCCCTAATAGAAATGGAGTGAACATAGGCTTACAATAAACCATGTGAAACCCATGGAGCATATCAAGTGCATACTTAGGTTTTGTGAGAGAGATACCTAAATAATACTAAGTGATATCAATCCCCAAGAATTAGTACAATAATCCCAAGTCTGACATCAAAAACTAATCATGAAGGGTCATTTTCACTACCCAAATGGTGGATGATGGATTTCCTATTATCAAGTCATCAAAATAGAGAGCGAAGAAGGTTTAAGTATATCCTACTATAAAATGTAGACATTAAGATTAGAATGGCATCAAGAGAAGCCAAATTGTAAAAGGAAGGAGTCCATCTTGACATACCAAGCTTGAGGAGCCTATTTGAGGCCATAAAGAGACTTCTAAAGATGGAAAACAAGTGAAGGATCTTGTACAACCCTTGTGGTTGCTCCATGTATATCTCCTTGTGAAGATCATTATGAACAAAAACATTCTTCATATCCATTTGATGAACTTCCCATATATGTGATACAATGATAGCAAGGACAAATTTGAATGTAATTCATTTTGGGGACTAGTGCAAAAGTATTGGAGTAGTCAATCTGAAGAACCTGGGAGAATCCTTTAGCAACTAAGTGAGTCTTGTGCTTGTCAACTGACCCATCTTCTACAAATTTTATTCAATATACCCACTTGCATTTAACAAGTTTCCTTCCCTTAGAAAGTGGGAAAAGATCCCAAGCGTGGTTCCTTTCCTAGGAATTGAACTCTTCTTGCATTATTGCATCCCACTTGGGGACACTGAAAGCTTCTTGAAAGGATTTTGGATCAAAATATATGGAAAGAAGAGATATGGAGCCTCCTAAAATTGGATTGTGTTCTTTTGTGACCTAAAGGATCCCCTAACCAATCCTCTACTGACTATAAGGTTTGATGAACCCAAAGAGGCCCTATGGCTAGAGAGGGAGGATAAACATCAACCTCTAAAGGTGGGCTACATGAACCCTCATCATCACTATCATCACTTGAAGTGAAGGAAGAAGAATCCTCATCATGATCAAAAGGATTATTATCCTTTGAATAACTATCATCATGATGTAAGCACTATAAACTAATGATTGTTGGAGAAGTTGTAAGAGAAAATAGGAAGGGTTATCCTCAAAATGAACACTCCCCTCAATGAATAAACTTGTGTATGGTAGGGTGAAGAAGCTAGTAGCCTTTGGTCCATCATCTAGGTATCTAACAAATATGCAAGGCTTTCTTTGTGGATCCATAACCTTGTATTTCTATGTTGGAATGTGAACCCATGCACTAGAGCCAAATGCTCTAAAGTGCTTAACTAAGGGTTTTCAACCATACCAAGCTTGAAAAGGAGTTACCCCCTTCACAACTTTATCAGGAACTCAATTTTGGATATAACACACACAATTAATGACTTCTTCCTAGAAAGGTGGTGCCAAAGACTTGGAGTGAATCATAAAATTGGCCATCCCTTTGAAGTATCGATTCTTTCATTCTACAACTCTATTTTGTTGAGGACTATAGGGAACTATATGCTGCAAATCAATTCCTTCTACTACACAATATTGCATAAACCTATGGTTGACATATTCCCCCCATTATATGTATGTAGAAGTTTGATGGATTTTCCAATTTTTTTCTTTGCAAAATCCTTTAATTTCAAGAATGAATCGAAGACTATATTTTTATCTAATAAAGTACACAAAGGTGTACATGGAGAATTCATGAATGAATATCAAAACATATTTGGCTCTGCTGAAATATGGCTAGGGAAATGGCCCTACCAAATCACTATGTACCAACTCCAAAAGATGTGAGACTCTCCAAGCTTTTCCTTTGTCAAATTTCTTTTCAGGATGCTTGCTAAGAATGAAAACTTGATAAACACCATAAAAAAACAAAATATAGGCAATCTTGTAAACATGTCCTATTGATTGTGTTTATGCTAAAAACTGAAAATTGAATGATTTAATCTATAAATTCAAATCAAAATTCTAGAATATCATCAATAAAGTCTTTCCAAATGAATACAAATGCAAAATGCAAACTAAACTATGCAAAAACTAAAATAAATGCATTCAAATGAAAATCAGCTCCATTATTTTCCTATTTCACCATGATTCTTGATTTATGCATTTGATGCTCTCAATTTTTTATGAGCACAAGTGCAACAAGAAGCTGTGATGAACAAAAGAGAGATTGAAATCAAATTTTCAAATAAAAATGTGTATCCCCAAAGAGTGAGAAAGAGGAGGTTTCTATAGATGAATGCATAATGCAAAAAATGGGAAATGAGAAATGAGTGGAGTGATTTATGCCTGTTGTCACCTAGAATTGTACCATGTGCAAAGTTTACAAGAAACTGAGCATTCTAGAGCAACATGGGATCATCTCAAGGCTATGGGTCACCTATGGCTGAAATGAACCTCCGGAGAAGGCTGGCTTCCTTTGGGTATCACCTAAACTATTGTCTCTTTGAGAGGAAAGAGGGAAGAGATGCATAAATTAAAGAACTACACTAGGGTGATACACCGAACTGATAAGAAATCATGAAATGAACACAGGAAGAACATACACTTGGAAGCCTAATTGCTATTCTCAGAGCAACTTCTTTCAAACTTAATGCTTTAGTCCTAACAGGTTTGGCCTACATACACATCTTGGGAAGGAAAGATTAATTTCACAGCTCTAAGATATGAATAAAGAATTATAAAACACAGTTAAAGACTTGCATTTTTTTAAAAAGAAGATACAAAAATGAGAATTAATACAAACATGAACACAAACTTCCAAGGTAAACTTTGTGTTGTATTCAGGATTCCAGTTGAGTTACAGAAAAACATACATTGATTGAGAAATGATTGATTAAAAAATCACTAACTCTTCAAAGTGTGTAATCAGAACTATTTACAAAAAAGGCAAAAAATGCCTTATATATAGACTGCAACGGCCCCTTAGGGCTTACAAAAATATCCCAGTTTAGAAAAATATCTATCTTAGATATTTTATGAATTAAATTTTGAAGTCCCTGCGTGTCCATGATGGTGAAGAGTCATCTCCAAGGAAGCCCTCTTCAGATATTCTTCAGCTACCGCATTCATTTGATCCATCATGTCTGGTTGAGCTACTTTGGGTGCACCTTGAATGCTCTGAGCCTGCAATAGATACACATCACCCTTCATCCTATTGATGTTCTTTATACTACCATGGTTTACCTTCAGATCTCTTCTAATTGGCTGAGTGAAATCCACGTAGCTTCTCGGGTGGTCAAAAACTTCTTATGTTGAATTGCATATCGGTGAGACACTAGTCGTGTCTCCCTGATGCGATTAAATCTTCCTGCAACTATCGGCATGTCATGGAGCTATCACTGAGAGTCCTATTGAGCCCAAAAGATCATACTGATGTCACCTCGATGATCACCAAGACAGCCGTTTGTCGGTGAAATGATTTACCGAAGGAAAAATGTTATCTCGAGAACCCCCCTCATCACTTTGGCAAGAGCCTATTGATGTCACCCCAAAAGCATTTCACTCCACCAGGATGTTCCCTTTCATCCTGTGTATCGGCGAGACATATCAATGTCGGGGAGACCTCTTTATCGCTGAGACTCTATCTCAAAATCTCCCTGCTCCGTTGAAAGTTCACTTGAGCTCAAGGAGAGCTTGCTTGGTCAGCAAGACATCCTACCGACACCATCCTCATATTTTCTGAGCCCTTTATTTCTTTTTTTGATACCTTGGCCTATCGGCCAAACTTCATACCGAGCATCTTCTATCATACCGATATCTGCTTTTGTCACCGAGACCACCGCCAATCGCCAAGACATTCCACCGAAGTATGACCCCTCGGCTAACCTCCTTTCTTTCGGCTTGACTCCCACCGGTCGGGAAGAGTTCTTCTTGAGCTCCTTATGTTATGCTAAAGGCTCCTCTGTTGTCGGTGAGACCCACACCAAACTCCCCGGTGAAATACTATTGGTGTAACCCCTGCTGGTCGTGGAGACATCACTTCGAAAGCTTCAAGTCTTGGCGAGGCCTTTCTTTTATCTTCGGTGGTTCCTTCATCCTTCGGCAAGACATTACAAGTTGGGGAGACATTCCAGCGAAGTCTCTTAGTCATACCAGGGGTTCTTTTGTGTCTATGGGACTCCTACCAAAGACAACTGTATCGAGGCCCATCTTTTCCTTTCAGCGAGACTTTCACCCTCACCAAGACCTCTCGGTGAAGCCCCTCACTTTTTCTGAAAGCATCTCTCCTTCTAAGACTCTTCACACATCAATGAGACATTAGGAGTCAGGGGGACATTACCTTGACTTGAAAGCTACACCGAAGATCACTGTTGTCAGCAAGATACCATCAGTCGCCGAGACTATTTGCCAAAACCCAATGCTCTCAGCGAAGTCTTTCACGATCAGCAAGACTCCTGCCGAAGGCAAATATATCAAGGCCTTTCGTTGTTTTGGTGGGGCCTCCCTTTGATCAAAAAGACTGTCTCCATTCGCCGAGACCTTTTGTCGAGCCCCTTGCCTCTTGTCGAGCTCCATTTCATTTCAAGGGGACCTTGTGACTTCAGCGAGACTTCCTAGTGAAGCTTGTCTGCTTTGCCGAGATCTCTTGACTTTGGTGAGACATCCTCAATCGATGAGACCTCTTTCCAAAACCCGCATACATACACCAAAAATATCTTGTGTTGTCTTCTCAGCAAGACCCGATGCGTTCACTGAAACCTGAAACGAAGAAAAGAACCTTCGCCGAAGTGAAAACCTTTTGTCGCTGAGACCCGATCCAATGTCTTGCCGATAGGGCCCTGTAGGTGAATCCCACTTCGCCATGACATTCCTAGGGTCTTGGTGACTCTACCCTTAGAATATTTTCATACCGAACCTGAACAAGGCAGGCTTCCAAACTGAGGTCCCTGGGACCTAGCATCATATTCATGATTTTTTCCCTTGTGCAAATTTTCCATTTGGCCTTCCCGAACCTCTCTCACATGATATTCTTCCTGATTGATCCTGAGGGTGAAAATTAGGTAACAATGCCATAAGTTGTGTTTGGAAGCTCAAAATGTGAAATTTTGAGAAAATTCCATGGAAATGATTTATGAGTTTAATGTGCAATTTTCAGTTAATTTCATGAAAATTGATTTATGAATTTTAAATTATTTAATAAAAATATGAATGCATTTTAATGATTAATGCAAATGGATGAATTATTGGATTTATAAAAGATATGCATATGAATATGATGATGAATGAAAATATTTAATGTATGAGTAGAATGATTATGCATGTGTAATGAATGTATTTAAGCAATTATAGATTAATGATTAATGAAATGGATGAATTAATGATTTATGAAATGGTTAAATTAATGATTTATGAAATGATTTATAAATATGTTGATGATTAATGAAACAATAAATATTTATAAAATGGGATAATGAAATATGCAAATGGATAAATAATGGATAAATGACTAAATGATTATGTAAATGGATTATGGTTATGAATAATTGCCTATAAATGCTTATAATATTTTAATGGTTTTATGGAGATATGATTATGTAGATGATCAATTAAAATATGCAATGGATAAAAATGATTAAGAGGACATTTTTATGCATCTACATTTTGCCCCTCTTTGAGACAATGCATCCTATCACGTTGTTTCAAAGAAAAAATATTGATTAACTAATACATGCCCCAGAGGTATCCTGGTAAGGATGATGATAAGGATGATATGCCCCTCGAGAGATTTATCGAATAAGTTGTGATAAGATTAATCTCTCGATAGATCACGAGGAGAAAATTTGATAATTGATATTGTGTGAGTGATTAAGCAAAGATGTGCATTTGATGAAAATGCACAACTGATGGGAGTAACTGAAAAATTGATGTAAATGATTAGTATAGCTGGGTCGATAAGTTGATTAAGCAATTGAATTGATTAAGCTGATTGAGATCGATGCTAGCACAAAACAATGATCAATACAATGATTGAGTAATCAAGGAGCATATTGATTGATTTGGATTAAAAGATAGGTATTAATTAGATAAACTAGTAATCATTCTTTGAAATAAGGAGCATGAAGAAAATGAAATGTTGAAGGAAATGGATAATGGAAGAAATGATATATGAAAAAGAGATATGAAGGAAATGAGGGTGTTGAAGCTTCTTGTGATTTACAGAGCGCTTTATCATCATAGAAATTATTATGTCGCAAATTAGTATAAGTGTCTAGATAACATGAACATCTAGACGACCTCAATACTATTTGCATTTTTATTTAGCAGTGAAGTATAAGTATCTAGGCATAAGGACCTTAGATGACCTAAATACTTATTGCATGGAAGACACTATCAGACAAGGAATGCTCTCACCCACACTAGACTTATAGGTCCTCGATGGTTTTAGACAACCATGTCCTAATACAAGTCATCCTGTGAATAAGAAACAATCCACAAACAACAAACAAGTGAACATGCCCCATCCTCGCTTCTCTAGTCCAAGACATCCTTGAGAAGCTAAAAGACATGCCACCAAAGATAAAAATCATAAAATAATCAAAGATCAACAAAACAACATGCATCATGCTTCGATGTAAATCTAATTCTTATCATCATTTATGTAGTTGGTTGGATTTGAAAGATGGATTGATAGGTATGTTGCAATGTTCATTTGATTGTCAATCGTGGCACGTTTTGATTTTGTTGAAGTTCAAATCTATGTGGTGATCTGAAAGTGTCACTATTTTTTAGAATTTTTGGAATTTTTGTTTTTTAAGTCGTGATTTTTTTTGGTTTTTTGTAATATTTGATTCTTTTTGGATTTTTGAAATATTTGATTTTTTTTGGATTTTTTTTCAAAAAAAATTTCAAGTTTTATGATTTTTTCGGAATTTTTTTAGGACATTTTATGATTTTTATGGCTTTTTTTAGGACATTTTATGATTTTATAACTTTTTTTAGTACATTTTATGATTTTTATGGATTTTTTTTCATGACTTTTTATGAATTTTATGGATTTTGTTTATACTGAAAACTGAAAACTAAATGATTTAATCTATAAATTCAAATCAAAATTCTAGCATATCATCAATAAAGCCTTTCCAATTGAATACAAATGCAAAATGCAAACTAAACTATGCAAAAGTTAAAATAAATGCATTCAAAGGAAAATCAACTCCATTCTTTTCCTATTTCACCATGATTCTTGATTTATGCATTTGATGCTCTCAAATTTTTATGAGCACAAGTGTAACAAGACGCTGTGATGAATGGAAGAAAGATTGAAACAAAATTTTGAAATCAAAATGTGTATCCCCAAAAAGTGATAAAGAGGAGGTTTTTATAGATGAATGCATAATGTGAAAAATGAGAAATGAGAAATGAGTGGAGTGATTTATGCCATAATTCATGTTTGAAAGCTCAAAATGTGCAATTTTGAGCAAATTCCGTAGAAATGATTTATGAGTTTAATGTGCAATTTTGAGCTAATTTCATGAAAGTTGATTTATGAATTTTAAAGTATTTAATGAAATATATAAATGCATTTTAATTATTAATGCAAATGGATAATCATGAAAATGGTCAAAGTGAAATGATTTATGCAAATGGATGAATTAATGGATTTATAAAAGATATGCATATGAATATGATGATGAATGGAAATATTTAATGTACAAGTACAATGATTATGCATGTGTAATGAATGTATTTAAGTGATTATAGATTAATGATTAATGAAATGGTTAAGTGATTTATGATTATGTTGATGATTAATGAAAGGATAAATATTTATAAAGTGGGATAATGAAATATGCAAATGGATAAATAATGGATAAGTGACTAAATGATTATGTAAATGGATTATGGTTATGAATAAATGCTTATAAATGTTTATAATATTTTAATGGTTTTATGGAGATATGATTATGCAGATGATCAATTAAAATATGCAATGGATAAAAATGATTAAGAGGACATTTTTATGCATCTACATTTTTCCCCTCTTTGAGACAATGTAGCCTGTCGTGTTGTTTCAAAGAAAAAAATGATTAACTAATACATGCCCCAGAGATATCCTAGTAAGGATGATGATAAGGATGATATGCCCCCTCGAGAGATTGATCAAACAAGTTGTGATAAGATTAGTCTCTTGAAATCATGAGGAGAAAATTTGATAATTGATATTGTGTGACTGATTAAGCAAAGATGTACATTTGATGAAAATGCACAATTGATGGGCGTAACTGAACAATTGATGTAAATGATTAGTATAGCCAGGTTGTTAAGCTGATTAAGTTGATTGAGATTGATTCTAGTGCAAAACAATGATTGATACAATGATTGAGTGATCAAGGAGAAGATTGATTGATTTGGATTAAAAGACAGGTACCAGTTAGATAAACCAATTAATCATTCTTTGAAATAAGGAGCATGAAGAAAATGAAATGATGAAGGAAATGGATGATGGAAGAAATAATAGATGAAAAAGAGATATGAAGGAAATGAGGGTGTTGAAGCTTCTTGTGATTTACAAAGTGCTTTATTATCATATAACTTATTATGTCGCAAATTAGTATAAGCGTCTAGATAACATGAACATCTAGACAACCTCAATACTATTTGCATTTTTATTTAGCAGTGAAGTATAATATCTAGGCATAAGGAACTTAGATGACCTGAATACTTATTGCATGGAAGACACTATCAAACAAGGAATGCTCTCATCCACACTAGACTCATAGGTCCTCGATGGTTTTAGACAACCGTGTCCTAATACAATTCATCTTGTGAATAAGAAACAATACACAAACAACAAACAAGTGAACATGCCCCATCCTTGCTTCTCTAGTCCAAGACATCCTTTAGAAGCTAAAAGACATGCTACCAAAGATAAAAATCATAAAATAATCAAATATCATCAAACAAACGTGCATCACACTTCAATGTAGAACTAATTTTTTTCATAGTTTATGTGTTTGGTTGGATCTAAAAGATGGATTGATAGGTATGTTGCAATGTTTTCTTGATTTTCAATTGTAGCATGTTTTAATTTTGTTGAAGTTCAAAGTTGTGTGGTGATATGAAAGTGTCAATGTTTTGGAAAAAAAAATTGAAGTTATGTGATTTTTTTGGTTTTTCAGAATATCTAGATCTTTTGGACTTTTGGAATATTTGATTTTTTTTTGGATTTTTTCAAGACATTTAATGATTTTTTGGATTTTTTTAGGAAATTTTATGATTTTTAATGAATTTTTTCAGGACATTTTATAATTTTTAGGGATTTTTTAAGGACATTTTATGATTTTTACAGATTTTTTCAAGACATTTTATGATTTTTATGGATTTTTTAAGGACATTTTATGGATTTTTTTAGGACATTAAAGAGGGAATGAAATGAAATGTGATATATGCTTGGTTGAAGAAACTGGATGCCCCACACTAGAGGTAGTGCAACCATGGATAAATGATAGATCAAAATGAAAGATTCACTAAAAAACATGTTACACAAGCAACGTATCTTTTGTCAAAAGATGATAATGGTTAGTTGATTGGATGCCAGGAATGATCAATTCTATAGGGAATGATGATGGTAAGTACTTAGGACCACTAATTCCTCTATATAAGATAATATTGATGATTGTTTGATGATTGATTGAAAAAAGATATTAGGTTTGGATAATGTTTTATAGCTAGGATCAAATATGATTTGCATGATAAGATTCAAGGTTGCAAGGGACATGATGACCAGTGTTGGAGGTAATTTAATCATGGATAAATGAAAAAGATGTGAACTATAATGGAATGGTAATGCATAAGGACATGAAAAGGAATCCAAAGCATGCATTTGTAATTTTCCCCCTAATCTCTTCAAGAACAAAAGAGGGAAATGGGACATGGATTTTGATATTCTAGGAGATATGGAATGGAAGAATGAAAGGATAAGGATAATGAATAGGATGATCAAGATCAACTAGATAAGATATGGACACAATGCCTAAGTATTTTTCCCCTATTCCTCATCAAGACCAAGGAAGGGAAGAAAGGATGTATTCATATAGAATGGTGGAATATGGATAAAGTGAAGGATATGGTACAAAAGATATGGATAAAGTTTATAGGATAAGATGTATGAAATTCAAGAAGATTCTTAACCTTGTCAAGATCAAAGGTGGAAAGGTAAAGGATGAATGTAAAGAGGATAAGGGATATGAATGATAGGATGGATGAAACTTTCCCCCAAGTGTAGAGTGCAAGAGGAATATGGAAGATAAGATATGGATAGGGATAAATGAATATGGAAGATAATATATGCATGATAGGGAGATGGAGGAAGAACTCAGGCATCAAGTTTCATGACTAATATCCCTCGAATATGTGCTTTAATAAACCAAGTAAATGAGGATTAGGCTCATAAACGTTGGTAGAATAATGGCATGATGGAAGTAGCTAAGGACTTATGCAAAGTTTGGGATTAAAGGAGGATAATGGGTGATGGATGTTGGATAATGGATAGGAGGTTGGAATGCTTGTTGATGGTTATATGGAAAGGATGGCAAGATCAACATCGACACACACCTTGAAGGGTGGTGGAGTGATGGAGGAAAAATGAAGTTTAAAGGTGACAGGTTTGTAGATGGACGATTGGAGAAAGCTTTTGGATTAGCAAATTTAAATGCAAATTTAGGTTTTATTTCTTCTATGATACTTTTTAGAATCCACATAGTTTTTGACTTTGATTTTTTCTTCATGGGCCTTTGTGGCCTTTGATTTTTTTCCTTTTGAATTTGGATCAGATTTTCTTTTATTTTTGCATGTCTCTTCAAGGAGACATATTGATCCTTTGATATATGTGGATTTTGGTATGCAAGATTTTGACATTTGGCACCCAAATTGATTCCAAGAGCAATGGGATGGGTGGATGGAGATGAATGATATGGAGGTATTATGGAGGGGTTAATATAGGTAGAATTTTGAGAGGGCATCAAGGATGTGTTCCTTTGTTGTTCTTGAGATTGAGGGATGTAGTGCCCCAATATGCAAGGAAGGGTTGATGAACTAGGGTTTGGATGATAAGGACCAAGGATAGATGGAAGGTTTGATGGGATATGATAAGGACCTAAGATAGATGGAAGGTTTAATGGACTAAGATACTTGGGTTTATTTTGATGGAATCTAGACTTATGATGGGTACCAATGTCTTGAGCGTGAGGTGTATAACCAAGGCCATGATAATATGGATTTTCTTGGATATAAAGGGGTTCTAGGATACCTTGTTCATGAAGGCCTAATCCTTTGCCTTCATAGTTCATACTGTAGATGTAACGCCATAGAAAATTGCACTATAGAAAACAGCAGAAGATTAGAAGCAAACATGCAATACAATATTAAATCTAGAATGCAAATCTAAATGTTAAGCAACAAAGAACATAGGAAAGTTAGAAACGTAAACAAAACTAGAACAATCTCACCAATTTCGAATGTATTTCCATGATTCATCTTGATTTCCCTTCTTCATTTTGCTTGTGTAGTATAATTTCCCTCATATTTGTAAGTTCGTGCAAGTATAGCCTAAGATAGTGATTAGCAAAATATCGAAGATTCAAGACAAAGGTGCTCTCAAAAGTCATAATAATTCACAAGAGAGAGATTGGAATGAAGAATGACAAATCAATTTATAGAAAATTGATTATTCGAACGACAGGCCAGGATTGAAAGATCAACGGACGATTGAGATTGACTGATCAGACATGCATTCAGATAACTGTCAGAGGTGACATGAGTGATACAAACTAGAAATAGGATTAAAGATTAAATAAATTATTTAATCTTCAGTTCGGTATTTGAAAACAGAAGAAATATCTTTGCATGACAAAGATAAAGATTGATTAAACCAACTCTTGTTCGAATGCACGCACAACATTGATTAAACCAACTCTTGTTCGAATGCACGCACAACATTTAATTAATTAAATAAGAATATTTAATTAATATGCATGTGCACGCAAATAAGTTAGAACTGGAGGATTGCATGATTTGACGAAGAGATTACTCGAAGACGCCACTCAGACATCAAATCAAGAGTTAACTGAGCTATTAAAATAAATGTCGAGTCGAGTCAAAGTGAATCTTAGATAACTCACATAATTATCTAAAATATAGAGGAATCCGTTAAAATAGAATTAATGAATTAAATAATTCATTTAATTCAAGACTCAATATTCGAAGAATAATTAAATAAATAATATTTATTTAATTAAATGATGAAGGGATTTTAAATGAATAATTAAATAAAGAATTTATTTAATTATAGTTGAAGTATGATAAAGAGTAAATTAAATAAGAATTTATTTAATTTGACAAGAAGGATAAGGTTAATTAGTAAGATAATTAAATAAAAAGCGTTTATTTAATTATTCAGATAGAATAAAGAAAATGTGAATTAATTAAATAATTAAGTTTATTTAATTAATAGAAGAATTAATGTTAAGATGAATTAATTAAATAATTAAGATTATTTAATGAATGACCATGAAGAATACAAATTACAAAGAATATGGAAGTCGCAGGTCTAAACCAGATTTCGGTGTCTACATTTGCCCCTCTTTAATACAATGTCATTTAGGCATTGTGTCAAAGAAAATCAAAAAAGAATTATGCCCCAGTTATGCCCCAGATTAGAACGGGTGAAGGTATGCCCCCTCGGGAAAATTGACAAATTTTCAAAAAATTCAGAAAATTTTGAAAATGCTCCCGATTAGGACATTGGATAGCCAGAAATGCAGTGGAGTTGATAGAATTAGGTTTGGAAATGGGAGGGATAGGTACGGGATGATGAAAAATAGAAGTTTACATGGCTAGTAGAACAGTAATGCCACCTAAGCCCTAGGTATATATTGGAATAGGGTTGAAAAACTATTCATTTGCACCCACCTAGTTGAGAAATTGAGAATTTGCTCTGACTTTCTAGCGAGGATGTCTCCAGTTCTAGCCACTCATCATCGCGCATATAGGATCCGGACATACCAGAGACCAGCCGGCGCAGACCCCCCGGTATGGACCTAAAACTTGTCTTTTGAAAATTTTTTATTTACGCATTTTTTTAATGCATTTAATTCAATTTTTATGTATGCGTCACTCTAGTTATTGACCGTATTTGTATGCGCGAACGACGCATTTGACTGCGGAAAACCGCATTTGTAATTTAACACCAGTCAGTTTGAATAGGTTTCTGCGGTTAAACACATTTGTTAATTTATGAAACGCATTTGACTTTATGAATCGCATATGCATTTAGAATAGCCGCATTTGATTGTTGTGAAACGCATTTGAATTTACTGCACCACATTCTTATTTTCCAACGCATATGAATGTGGTAAAACGCACATGATGTTATGAGACGCATTTGTCTAAAAAGCAACGCATTTGAGTTTTATGAACCGCAATTGATATAAAGCGACGCATTTGTATTTTATGTAGTATAGTCATTTTGCACTAGAATACATAATTGAAGCTGACATGAGACATGTATAATGCCATTGCAGATTGTATTGGACACGATTTACACACGGGAGTCGAGACCCACCACATTTCGATTCAGAGACAGCTTGCGGCCGGCAAAGCGATGGACTCTATGGAATTTGGGTTTGTTGCATGTGACCGATATGCCCCAGATTCAGGCAAATCAGGGACTGTTGACAGCATTATGTGAGAGATGGCACTTAGAGACGTCGTCCTTCCACCTACTGACTGGAGAGGCCACGGTGACACTAGAGGATGTGTATAGGATACTGAGACTACCGATTAGAGGGACATGGGTGGTCTATGATACTCAAAGGGGTGCCGCCAAGATGTGTAGGTATTACCCCCATGCCGACATTAGACAGTTAGGGTTCAATGACTATGAGATTAGGTGGCGGGTGTTGGCCCAGAGATATAGACAGTTGGACTGTCTATTGGCGACATTGATAGGTGGTATAGTACTACCTGATCGTCGAGGTCATGGATTTCTTGTGGGATGGGGGGAGATGTTAGTGGGCATGCTCGAGCGGTGAGTTGTATATGCCTGGGGTTCTTGTGTGCTAGGGATGTTGTACTTCCACTTGCATGATATTGCCTACAGAGAGGCACAGTTGATGAGCTATGGTACCACGCTCCTGATGGTATGGGCATGGGAGAATATCGCTATTTTTAGACCACCTGTTACAGTAGACCTACCTCATGGAGCTCCATATTCCTTCCGTTATGCGAGGGTGACCACACAGCATCATATTGGGGATACAAGTTATTTCAGACACGCCATAGACATGATGCAGTAGTTCACTTGGAGGCCATACCTAGGTTGTGAGGTGTGGTCAGATGAGGGCGAGCACTTGCCATTTTGCAGACAAGCACAGTACTTAGTGGGACGGACAGTGTCTCGTGTGCATATTATAGAGCGGCAGTTGCCAGACCGGGTCTTGAGATAGTTTGGAGAGGTACAGGATGTACCTCGAGGGAGAGCAGAGTTTGCCAGATCCTCATGGGAGGTCCCACTATGGGGGCCAGAGATTCCAGTGGCCACGGCAGAGGCGGATATTGATGGACTACAGGCACTTCCATGGGGATGGAGGGACGGACCAGCAGACCCAGGGACCACTCCAGCATATGATTAGTGGTGGGCAACACACAGGCCGATCCCCTTGACAGATCTAGAGCAGCCAGCACTGGTAGAGCGGTGTGGGATAGGTCCTAGAGGTAGGCGAGGCAGAGGGAGAGGCTGAGGAGGCTGAGGAGGCCAAGGTGATGGAGGGGATGATGGCAGAGGTGGATGGCATGGAGGCAGGAGAGGGAGGCATGGTTGGCGGGGACAAGGACCAGCCTTGTCACCGATCTAGGAGGAGGGAGGAGGAGAGGAGGATGTGGCCATGCTAGATGTGGCCAGAGGTGGAGAGGAGGATGTGGCTAGGGGTGGAGAGGAGGCATAGCCGGCAGAGGTAGTTATCCCAGAGATCCCAGTAGAGGAGGAGGCAGGTGCCGAGGAGGCAAGCAGAGAGGAGGGAGGTGTCGAGGAGGCAGGTGGAGAGGAGGCAAAAGTTGATGCTCTGGGGTTGCTAGGTGCCTACCAGGGGGACGATGATGAGGATGATGATCATGAGAGAGAGATTCGAGATCAAATCTTGGAGGAGCTAGATGAGGAGGAGGATGGGATAGACAGGGCCAGACAGGATGATACAGGGGTAGAGGATCTAGACATGGATACATTGCGAGCCCAGGTTGCCTCCTTAGAGGAGCCGATGAGAGTGTTGATGGCCAAGAAGGATTCCTATCGGATGGAGAGGGACAAAGCCTTGATGGATAGGGATCAGGCTATAGCCCGACGGTAGGAGACTGAACAGAGATTCACAGAGCTCAGGGCATTGTGCACAAGACCATCAGCTGCATTTGCGAGAGAGCTAGTCAGAGCTAGAGAGAGGGAGAGGTACTATCAGGATCTGTATGAGGCAGAGATTCCACTAGAGAGACAAGCTCCTAGTTTCTCAGTAGCACACAGTAGCAGGTCCCAGACCAGGACACACACTCGGACAATCAGCATAGAGGGGGTGGATCAGCCACGTAGAGTAGGGTCATATGACAGACCTCCTTCAACTCAAAGATCCTCGGGGTCCCATCACCATTCCCCTACACACTCCTGACATGATGGCAGTGGCAGCTCAGGATAGGGGTACCATTTTTTGAGACACTGTATTTTGATCTTATAGCCTCCGGGCTTCCATGTATTATTGATACATCATGACATTGTGATGTGACACATTTGAGTGATATATGTATATGATTTTGGTGGCGATTCTCAAGATATGCATTTCTATGTACTAATTATGCAGTATTTATTTATACATGTGATGTTTATATGATATGCCTATATGATGGATGAGTATATGTATTTTATGATGTTTATACAGTTAATGAGATAATGTTGATTCTATGTGATGTATACAATTTAGAACTATAAGATGCAATATGATGTTATATGTATGATGCAGACAACATGTGATGCTATACAAATGTAATGTGATGCATGTATTTATAGTTGTGTTGTACATGGAATGCTTATGATAAGTATTATTTGATGATGATTGTCTATTATGCCATGATGATCTAGATGTGAAATATGCCTATATGTATGTATGTGTCTAACATGTATTGTTGATGCAGGATGATGTATAATGTTTTGTGTCACAGTACTCCATCATAATGCAAGAGAGAAGAACCGTTAGTGCGGAAAGAAAGATCGAGAAAGAATGAAAGTCAAAAGATAGATGTTAGTATTAGCAATCTTTGATATTTTGTTGTATCACAAAAGGTATTGCACTTTATCATCATTGGGCAGGACTAATACAAATGGAGAAAAACACCATGATATGGCATAGATCAAGGTGTGCAAGGTCATCCACTTGCTAATAACAGACAGTCGCAGACAAGGATTGTCATTAACTCATACTAACGGCACAAGTTGCCCCAGTCTTTTTGTCAGGACAAACCACAGACAGCAAACAAAAGAAAAGACGGGTCATGAAACGTCATCGCTCCTCTTAAATCCTTCATGGGACATCCTTGAGGAAACTAGTAACATGACTCAAAATCAAATTGAAAAGACAGTCGACAAACAACAGTCAAAGAAAATAGAATTTTGATACATCGTTGCTTCTCTAAATCCTTCATAGGACATCCTTGAGAAAGCTAGTAACATAATTCCTATCATAAAATCAACTAAAAAGATAAGATAAATAAGTCAGACAGTCAAAAAGCCAATAAAATATTTGCCAAAACTTGATCTTGTTTGTTTGATTTGTTTTGATTGATAAAGAAATTGATTGATAGAGCCTGATTTCAAGAGATACACATACCAGATAAGACCTTGAGTCTGGTTTCGATGTTATGACTATCTGTATAAGGCATGACAAAGCTTGGTTTCAGAAAGACATGTATCGTATAAGACATTGAGTCAGATGTCGTTGATGTGATAACCCGTATAGGCTATGTTTGATTGTTTGACCTTGTCGATTATGCAGGAAGGACTCATCCTGTATAAGACATAGGTTGTTTTGCTGATATCAATATTCAAGAAGGACTCATCCTGAATAAGATATAGGTTGATTGTCGTGATGATGTCCATTTCTAGGAAGGACACATCCTGTAGCAGACATTAATTGATCTATTTTGGTTGTTTTGTTTGGCAAGTTGTTTGATTTGACATCAGAGACATTGCTGAATTGTTCACCAGATAGATGCATGACTTGATATGACATGTTGACAATTGACTGCACGTGACGACAAACCCTAAAGGATTGACCTAGTGCGGCCTCGGGGGCTCATCGTTTGATGGCCTTTCCTACGTTGTACACATAGGGACCTCGTAGTTCGACTTGACTTGACCGACAAGGCTGACTACAAATAGAAGACATGTGTGAAAGTGAATGTGACGAACCCTAATGGATGACCTAGTGTGGCCTCGGGGGCACATCGTGGATGGCCTTGCCTACGTCCCTAGAGACCTCGTAGTTCGACACAACCAATGACCTTGTCATATAGACATATGGATTGAATCATGACTTTGTACGACAAACCTAAACGGACTAACCTAATGCAGCCTCGAGGGCTCATCGATTGATGGCCTTGCCTACGCCCATCGTAGAGGCAACGTAGTTCGACAAATGAAAAAAACGGACAAGTGCGACTGACTCTGACTCTGTTTTTGTATTTTGGAAATGTTTTGATTTTTTTTTTGGTTCTTTTTGAAGTTTTCTGATGTTTTTGTGTTTTCTCAGGTCATTTTGCGATGTTTTTGGATTTTTCTATGGTTTTATGTCTTCAACACAACTAATGTAAGAACCAATGTGACACATGTCAAGTGTTTGCCCCCAGTCGAGTATATAAGACCAGTTGATTATGAATAGGGTAAAATGGGGGATATGAAATGCTCTCAATGTCAATCGTTCCAAGTCATGGGAAAGACTACCACTTATTATGAATGGTATATACAAGCGATGGACAGGAAAGATAAGGGATATGTACAGGGATAGGTAGTATGTAGAGGGATAAAGGATATGTACAGGGTCATGGATTATGTACAGGGATAAGGACTATATACAATGATAGGGACTATGTACAAGGTAGACTAGAATAATAGTAGACAAAGGAGCAGAGTTGAGTACACATGGCGCCTATTTGCCAGGTTTTCACCATGGTACCTATCCAAAGCGCCACCGAAGTGGTTTTCACCATTGGACGAATGATTTGTCTTTACTATTTTCTAGATTATCTAATTTTTTTGGTGTTATCAAGACGCCTGTTTGCCAAGTTTTCACCTTGATAATGATTTTTTTGTGATTTTATGATTTTTTTGTATTTTCGCTAATTAAGACAACGGCTCCTAGAAGCTATTCGTAGAACTTCTTTAGATGCATACTATTGATTGGTGAGGACAATAGTTCCCCTTCAGGAGTAGAGAGTTGGTATGCTCCTGATCCAAAAGCTTCTGTGACAATATAAGGTCCTAACCAATTAGGTTCAAACTTTCCTGGTTTGTCTCTTTCTGCTTGATTCTTTGGGTTCTTCATTAAAACTAGGTCACCAATGTCAAAGTTTCTATTCAAGACCCTCCTGTTATAGCTACAACGAAGGCAATTCTAATATGCTTGAAGATGGTCTAGTGCCTTCTGTCTTCGCTCATCAAGAAATTCTAGCTCATGGAGTCTCGATACTCGGTACTCTTCATCATCAATGTGGCCTTCCAGGGATACCCTTAGGGAAGGAATCTCGACCTCAATAGGCAAAATGGCTTCAGACCCAAAAATAAGTGAATATGGGGTAGCACCAGTGGGAGTACAGATACTTGTATGATAAGCCCATAAGGCAGGGTTAAGCTGTAAATGCCAGTCACAACCAGCATCATTGACAGTCTTCTTAAGGATTCTAATGATGGTCTTGTTAGATGCCTCTGCTTGGCCGTTACCTTGTGGATAGTATGGAGTGGAAAAGTGATGTTGGATATGAAATTCATTGCATAGATGATGGACTTCTTGGTTCTTGAATGGGTGGCCATTATCCGTGATTATGGACTGAGGGACACCATACCAACAAATGATATAGTTCAGGATAAATCTAGAAATCTGTGTGCCAGTAATGTATGTCATAGGAATGGCTTCAATCCACTTCGTAAAGTACTCAGTGGCAATAATAATGAACTTGTGTCTATTAGATGATGTGGGGTGGATCTTACCTATGAGGTCGAGTCCCCATTGGGCAAAGGGCCATGGTGACACGATAGGATAGAGCTCCTGTGCTGGGGTATGTATCAAATCTCCATAAACTTGGCATTGGTGGCATTTCGTTACAAAGACATATGAGTCTTTTTCCATAGTAGGCCAGTAATAACCCAGTCTCATAATCTTTTTGGCTAAGGTAGGACCACTAGAATGGGAACCACATATACCCTCATGCACCCCACGCAAGGTTGCTTGTGCTTCAGTAGAATCAAGACATCTCAGTAGGGTATTATCTAAGGCGCGTCTATATAGGGTGTCTCCGATGATGGTGTATTTGGCAGACTTGTGGAGGAATGCCCTACATTGGTTATTAGATAGGCCAATGGGTATGACTTCAACGTGAAGGTAATCATAGATTTCTTTATACCATGGGGAATCAGGACCAACAATATCACACACCATTTCAGAATCTGGGATATCATAGGCTGGGACCAAAAGCTATTCTACCAAGAACTCAAACTTAGGCACATTGTTAGGAATGTCAAGAAGTGATGCAATAGTAGCCATAGCATTTGCTGCCCTATTTAAAACACGATGTATTTGATGAAATTCGACTTTGTCAAAGTACTCTTTAAAGTTATCAGCCATGCGCTTGTATGGAGCAAGCTTCTCATCCTTAGTCTCATAATCATCATTTACCTGTCTGATTACTAGTTGAGAATCACCATATACCTGTAAAACTTTAATTTTCCACTTGACTGCCATACGTAACCCTATCACTAGAGCTTCATATTCCACCATGTTGTTAGTGCATGGAAATGCAATCCTGAATGACTTAGGGATGGAATCACCCTGTGGTGTGATAAACAATATGCCAGCCCCTGAACCATGATTTGCATGTGAACCATCAAAGTACACTTTCCATGTTATGTTCGTGTCAAAGGTGAATATGAACTCATCAGGAAAGTCTGCGACTAAGGGATGATCTGCCTGTATAGGTGTGTCAGCTAACTGATCAGCAATGGCCTGTCCTTTAATAGCCTTTCTTTCTACATATTGGATATCATATTCACTAAGTATCATAACCCATTTGGCCAGTCGCCCTGTTAATGCTGCCTTGCTAAGAAGATATTTTAGAGGGTCTATTTTAGCAATCAACATTGTTTGATGGTTTAGGATGTAGTGCCTTATTTTTTGGGTAGTAAATACTACTACAAGACAGGCATGTTCAATGTTACTATAGTTGAGCTCATAACCTACCAAAGTCTGACTGATATAATAGACTGCCCTTTTATGACTGTGATCGTCATTTTGTGCAAGCAATGCTGCAAGTGATGAATGGGTTGTTGTAATATAAAGAATCAATGGTCTTCCTTCAACGGGTGGCATTAAGATGGGTGGTGTGAGTAAATATTCTTTAATCAGTTGAAAAGATTCTTCACATTTAGCTGTCCATGTAAAGGGTACACCTTTCTTAAGTAGATGTTGAAAAGGATGTGTCTTGTCTGCTAGCTGCACTATAAATCTTCTGATAGATTGCAACCTTCCCTGTAGTGTTCTTAGTTGACTGAGATTAGTGGGTGGAGGCATATCCATAATTGCTTTTACCTTAACCAGATCCACTTCTATGCCTCGTCTAGAAATGATAAAACCTAACAGCTTTCCTGACTTGACTCCAAACACACATTTCTTTGGATTGAGTCTCACTTTATACTTTTCCAACCTCTAAAATATCTTGTCTAAAACCTGTAGATGCTCTGCCCTTGTTTTGGATTTTACAATAAGGTCATCGACATAATCCTCCATACAAGTGTGTACTAGATCATGAAAGATAGTAGTCATGGCACGTTGATAGGTTGCTCTTGCATTCTTGAGCCTGAAGGGCATAACATTCTAGCAATACGTTCCCCAAGGACAAGTAAAAGCCATCTTATATTGATCTTCAGGTGCAATTCTGATCTGGTTATATCCTGAAAATCCATCCATGAGGGACAACATCTCATACCCTGCTGTCATGTCAACTATCATGTCTATGTTAGGCAAAGGGAAATCATCCTTAGGACAAGCTTTGTTGATATCTCTAAAATCAGTGCAGATGCGGATGCCCCCAGTTGGTTTAGTGACTGGTACAAGATTGGAGATCCAATTGGCATAGTCAATTGATCTTATAAAACCAACGTCTAACAGTTTCTTGAGTTCTGCCTTGACTAATAAAGCAATTTGTGGATGCATTTTTCTCAGCTTTTGTTTCACTGGTTTGGCACCTGGTTGTAAGGGAAAATGATGTAGAACAATTTTAGGATCTAACCCCGGCATGTCGGCATATGACCAAGCAAAATTTATCTGTCTCTGTGCAAAGAAGTTGTGGAACTCTGATTTCTCTTCTGTTGTCAATGACGCTGCCAAATAAACCAGTCGAGGATTCTCTTTTGTGCCTATGTTGACCTCTATGGTTTCTTCAACGAGCATAGGTGACTTTTCCTACACAACGGGGAAAATGTTCAAACCTCCATCCTTAGGTGCCTCAGAGAGGTTTTCACCTTTGGATGCATCCTTTCTTTTTACTTTTTCATTGTCTAAAGGTGCCTTTCGGTTTTCACCTAGAGACTCATCTTTTTTATTTTGTTTATTCTTTTTCTCATTTTTGCGACTGGAGGGTTGAACAGATTCCCCAAAATATGCTTTCTTATCCAAGTCAATGGTAAAACCAGCCTTATGATCCCTGTTAGCTATGCCTTCTCGTAATCCCAGGAACTCAGCAATTGCTTCGTCATTCTTAAAAGTGTCTAAGACAGGTGCGTCTTGTTGATCCCAATCAATGAGCTGGGGGTAGACTAAGGGCATGTCATCGTCGGATTTATCAAAGTCTAATGGGGTCAAGTTAAAGATTGAATTATTCATGTGGTTACAAAAATCTTGTACCAGGTCCTCTTTTCTCTTAGGTTTGGGTCTAGATGGATGAATAGGTGGGCCTAATGCCAAGGTTTGACTATTGGAAAGAAGTGGGTCAGGTTGCCAAGAAGTAGGATCAAGTGATTCCCAATAGTAGTGTTTAAACCATTCCTCTTTTGTCATTTTCTTTGGTGGATAGGAATTTAAAGGATTAGGTGAGGAACTTAACATCAAGTCAAGTTGTCCAAATAATTTGTCAAGGTCCATGGAAGAAGTAGAGGATAAGGAATCCCACTCATAATCGTTAGAATCAGGGGAGTCACAATGATATTGGTCTACTGGTTCATGAGATGTCTTAATATCTTTTGAAGCACGTACTTCCTCAAGTAAGGGTAATGGAGTACTAGGAACACCAATCTGAATCAGTTGAAACCCTAGCCCTATTCCTTTTGGCCACTGAGAAACAAATATTGGTTCAATTCTGCCATCTTGGTTTAAGCCTAAACCACTTTGTCCATCATATCCTTTGCTTTGCATGATTTTGAAACCCTTTCCATATAGACTTGTAGGAATATGTGCAAGTAAAAGGGGTTCTTGATTTTCTTCCTTATACATCCAGGAAGTGACATCTTCTGCATCTACAGCCTCTTTGCTTAATTCACTCCATTTAGTGAAAGTTGTTGTGGAGGGAACATGTATAGTGATCATAGACTGTCCCCTACCTGTTGTAGGCAAACCATATGACTTAGGAGGAACTAGATGGCTAACACAATAAGAAGTCTCCATGTAATAATCTCCACAACCCTTGTCTTGGATCTCGACCCTAGGAGTGGTAGGAAGTGGGGGTGAAATAGATGCTCGAGTGAGGGTGGACAGGTCAACATAAGAAGATGGATTGGACGATGAGGCCTCGTGGTTTACCGGCACTTGGTGTTGAGGGATCTCCTTTAGATTGGTGCAATACTGGAAAGGATTGGGATCACCATCTATAGTTATTTCGGTGCCATTGTAAGGGAATTTAAGACACTGATGATACATGGAAGGGACCGCCTTCATGGCATGAATCCATGGTCTACCTAGTAGAAGGTTATAAGGGAGGTTGAGATCCAAGACCTGGAACTTTGTCTCCATCACCGCCGGACTGATTCTAATAGGAAGTGTTACCACCCCCTTTGATTTTCGTTCTTCATCATCATAAGCCTTAATGACAATACTCTTGGTCGTGTCTGCGCATGCTTCTGAAATACCTAATGCCTTAATTAGTTCTAAAGTGCATAGATTTAACCCTGCTCCTCCATCTACCAAAACTCGTCTAACTTTGGTATCATCAACAAGGACTTCTAGATGTAAAGGGTCATTATGGTTTGTCTTTTCTGTTGCATAGTCTTGTTCAGAAAACGTGGCATGATGATTATTGGTCAAGTAGCCCACCATTTCCTGGAAACAATTGACATCAAGGTCATTAGGGACCGTGGTGTTCTGTAAAGCCCTATCAAGGATAGATCGATGCTCAGGAGAGATACGCAACAATTCTAAGATTGAAATTTGGGCTAGGGTCTTCCCCAACTGGTCAAGTAGGTTATATTGTAACTTTGAAGATTGTGGTGTTTGCTGTGATGGAGGGCCCTGGATAGTGAACTTAGTACGATGAGTATTGACTGCACACTCAGGATTAGCATTGATAGTAATGGTATTGATGTTTTCATCAGCGGCATGAAGGCAGTGAATGATTTTGCCACTATCATAATCATGTTTGATACTCGCATAGTTGGCTGACATATTAGTCTTAGTACTCGAACTGGGGACAATTCCTTTCCCATGGTCATGTAGTGGGTCTGAAAAGACTTGATGATCAGCATTCGATGTCTTTTGTTTTTGTCCACTAACTTCAATAATTCTCCTTTCAACAAGATCTTGTATGATATTCTTCAGTTGTCAACAATTTTACAAGTTATGTCCCTTAGTCCTATGATAATCACAAAAGGCATTGTCATCCCACCAAGCTGGTTTAAACTGTCCTGGATTGTATTGTCTTGGTTCCTGCAACTATATGAGGTTATGTTGTAACAGTTGTTTGAACACTGACTCAATGGGTTCCCCTAAGGGAGTGAACTCACATTTCTGAAATCTCCTTTGGTGTGGACATTGAGTGTTTTGGACCATGTTGGGAGGTTGATTGACAGCATTAAGCGTGTTGGAAAAAGTATGAGGTCCTTGTAATGTGAGGAGGGGTCCTGCTTGTAGTGTTTTAGCATCAACCACCCCATCATTGGTGACATTTTTGTTGTGAGACCAAAATCTATTTCTATCCGTGGGGGTGTTTTGTACGATCGGGTTTTGATTGGATGCTATTATCTTCAGTTCACCCTTTTCAATGAGATCCTTCTCTATTATCACCCCTTTTTCCACTAGTTCCGAAAAAGATGTGCAACAATGTACCCTTAAGTTACTCCTGAGTTTTGGATGAAGATTTTCTTGAAACATTGTAACCTTTTGTTTTTCGGGTATTTCAACAGGACACCTACTAGCAATAGTTCTCCATCTCTGGAAGAAAGCAATGAATGTTTCCCCTTCGTCTTGGGTTGAATGGCACAAGGTTGCTATATTTATCTCATGGTCAATGTTGAAGGAGAATTGCTCCACAATTTTCTCAACTAGTTCACCCCAAGATCTAATGCCAGAATCTAGACCCGAAAACCATTCTAGTGCAATTCCTACAAGACTTCTTGGAAATAGCCTCATAAGATACATGGGGTCATAAGTGACATCTATGCATATGGTAGAAAATTCCCTGATATGTTCTACTGGATTTTGTTTGCCATTGTACTTAGGAAGATTCGGTATGACATATCCGTGAGGGAAAGGTGTCATGTACAATGATCTATCGAAGGGGAATGGGCATATGTCCTTTGTTGAAAATGATTTCTTAGTTGACACGGACATGATATCCATTTGCATTTGTAATGCATGCATTTGTCTTTGTAGGATGTCAACTTGGGTCAAAGATGTGCTAGGAGGATTATGCGGATCCGTGTATGTGTTCTGAAATCCAAAGTCTCGTGATGGGTTTCGATTGAACGTTGGCATCTGAGGTGGATTTGGATTCAGAATGTTGGTAAATGTGTTTTGGTCTGGTATCTACATAAATTGATGTTGACCTGGGTTCTGTGTAAATGGATTCCAAGTACCACTCTGTGAAAAAGGATTATGATTCAGAATCAATGTGAATTGATTTTGACTTGGAATCTGTGTAGACGGATTCTGACTACCAATCTGTGAAAAGGGATTCTGATTTGGAATCGATGTAAGTGGATTTTGACTGCTAGTCTGGAAGAGTGGATGTTGATTGCCATATTGGAAGGAGGGAATGCCTCTTGTTTATGTAATCCTTGGTATAGTACTAGTGATTTGAGCACTAAGTATGGCCATCGACTGTGGTAAGGTACTCGTGATACTAGCAGTAGGTACGGTTGTTGATTGTGCACTTGTGACGCTGACATAAGATGCATGGGCTGATGTTTTAGGTCTTTTACTCCCAACAAGAGGACTGGAGGGAGTGGATGATGATGCCCCTACAATGAAATTAAATCTCGATGTCATACAAGACATACCAAATGGAGACGTATGGACTGTCGTACTCTGTGTGGATGTGCTAGATGGCATAGTTGTGCTTACCTAAGGTATAGTAGTACTAGCAGTCATGGTATTTGTCCCTTGTGTAGGTTGAGTTTGTAAGGTGTTGATGTCAAATCCTGGAGGTAAAGTAGCACCTTCAGCTAGCAATTTTCCTAAAAATTGTTGATGATCATTTGCTAGGTACTCATCTACAAAAGAGGCAAACTCAGGGTCCTGTGTGGCAGCCTCTATGTCCTCTACTGGAATATGTCCTTGAGTGTTTCTAGTGGTGAATTTGTCTAATAGAGTCTTATGAGGTCTTGAAGAAAATGGATTGATGAACTTATTTGGGTTCGAAATTTTTTCTCTCTCTCTTCTCTTAGACCTAGTTTCAACCATGTAAGACAAGCTCAATATGCGGGAAATGCAAGACTATATCTATGAACAGTATGACCCTAATCTATGTTTTTGGGATTTTCTTATGCAAAATAAGAGATGTCCTAGGATGACACTAGTCTAGACTCTAAAGATGCAAAAGTCTAAGCAAGACCCTAAAGTGATCAATTCTATCAACCCAAGATGAAGGGACCAACTGCCTAAAGTCAAACCAAGGTGTCAATTTAGTTAAGTCAAGGAACCAATGTAGGATGAAGATCAAAGACAGGCTGAGTTTCCTAAGTAGACTGATGAGCTAGGAGGACTCTCTGTAGGACAAAGTATAAGATGATAAGACTAGGTTCAATGACAAATTTTGTTGACACTATGACTTTTCTAGAGTATAGATGGTGGAATACTCCTAAAGTTTGTAAAAGTGACCTTTCTAGAATTCTAATGCAAGGTAATATGTACCCTAAGATGAAGCTAAACTCTAAATAAAGAAAACTATGGTAATGACTAAATGAAGGATGCAAAATTGAGCAAATCGTTTCAAGTTTTTGTTCAAGGACTGTTTGTGTGAAGACAACTGAAACTGGTGCAAACGTGTTGACTGGACAATGACTGTGAATTCTGGTTTTCTGATAATCAGACAAATGTGTCTCAGGATTTAATAGATGCGGTCCAAAATTAACAATTGTAGTCAAAACTGGTAGATGCGACTCAAAATTTACTAGATGCGACTCTTACTAATAGATACAACTCAGAATATAACACATGTGGTGTTCCAAAGCAAGTGTGAGCCAAATTGATAGATGTGACCCTGATCTTACAGATGCGACTAATAATGACAGGTGCAACTCAGAAATTAACAGATGCGACTCAAAAATTAACAAATGCGACTCTAAAAATTAGATGCGAATTTCTGGTGAATAGTTGTGACTCTCTGTGAATTTTCAGTGACATGAAATTTAAACTGACTCAGTTTTCTGTGATCAAATTCTGACAATCAAAGACAATCATAAGATAAAGTGTTTTTAGTTTTGATTTTGGACTCCAAGAACGTTTAAAGTGATAACAAACAAGCACATCCTAATAGGCCAAAGGCCTAGGGTTTGTATACTTGGTATAGCCCACCGAAATACCCCGGATTGGTGATGAACACCTTTCCTTCTTGAGAGTGGATAGCTTAGGAATTTGGTGGCATTGGCTCCCCTCCATGGCTCATTAATGTCTTTCGAGCACACCAATTCTAAATTCTTTGGGAAATGACCTCCCAAGAACTGCAATCTCTACTCAAGGGGATCAGTAGTGAGTATCTTCGGGCATGATACTGTACCCTGCACTATACCAAGCAATGGCCACAAAGAGGTTGGTCTCTAAAACAAAAAGGTATTTAATTCGGGCATTCTGTTCATGGGGTGTGATCCATACGGCGTGAGTCCCCTTTCGGATCCATCTTGTTGAAACCACACTCATGATTCTTAGGGCTTCCCCAAGAACCCACTTTTGTATACCGGCTGGAAGTCCCTCGGGTTCAGGGTGCTACCAGTCTGAGTCGTCCTGGGGTGAGTACTTTTTCCCACCAGAACAGGCCCAAGTTCTAGAGTTGGTAACCATTTCTCTTACACCCAGGATCGCATGGATGTGCAAGGGGAGAGGATACTTCGATGTACCAAGTTGTAAGGGTGACCAAACTTGTGCTTTCGCACCAAACACAGTAGACACTTGTTAATTTTAATCCAAACGAAAGATTTGCTACGCTACCAAACAATCTGTTTCAAATTTAACTAGGGTCTTCGACAAACGTCCTGCAAAAAAACTCGTTAGTAATTTTCAATATCGTCTTTGTCAATCATCCTGCAAAAACTTGTTAACTCCAAAAGGCCACACGCTGAAAATAAGATATTAGTAACACCCAAATCGATTAAAATTTTTAGATTTCTGAAAACAGAAATAAATTTTTACCAGTCAATTGCGTTGTTTTGTTACCAGTTAGATGCGTCGTTTCTTATTCAGTTGCGGCTCAGGAAATCAATTGTGGTTCAGGAAAATTCAGATGCGTCGTTTCCTCTGTCATATGTGGTTCAGGAAGTCAATTCCAGTTCAGGAAAATTCATATGCGTCGTTCCATACGAAAAATCTGCAAAAACCAAAAAATAAAGATCTACGGATCCGCAAAGATGGTGTCTTCACGTCGGGTTCACCAAATGTAATGCCATAGAAAATTGCACTATAGAAAACAGCAGAAGAGTAGAAGCAAACATGCAATACAATATTAAATCTAGAATGCAAATCTAAATGTTAAGCAACAAAGAACATAGGAAAGTCAGAAACGTAAACAAAACTAGAACAATCTCACCAATTTCGAATGTATTTCCATGATTCATCTCGATTTCCCTTCTCCATTTTTCTTGTGTAGTATAATTGCCCTCAGATTTGTAAGTTCGTACAAGTATAGCCTAAGATAGTGATTAGAAAAATATCAAAGATTCAAGACAAAAGTGCTCTCAAAAGTCATAATAATTCGCGAGAGAGAGATTGGAATGAAGAATGACAAATCAATTTATAGAAAATTGATTATTCGAATGACAGGCCAGGATTGAAAGATCAACGGACAGTTGAGATTGACTGGTCATACATGCATTCAGATAACTGTCAGAGGTGACATGAGTGATACAAACTAGAAATAGGATTAAAGATTAAATAAATTATTTAATCTTCAGTTCGGTATTTGAAAACAGAAGAAATATCTTTGCATGACAAAGATAAAGATTGATTAAACCAACTCTTGTTCGAATGCACGCACAACATTTAATTAATTAAATAAGAATATTTAATTAATATGCATGTGCACGCAAATAAGTTAGAACTGGAGGATTGCATGATTTGATGAAGATATTACTCGAAGACGCCACTCAAACATCAAATCAAGAGTTAACTGAGCTATTAAAATAGATGTCGAGTCGAGTCAAAGTGAATACTTAGATAACTCACATAATTATCTAAAATATAGAGGAATGCGTTAAAATAGAATTGAGTGTCGTGGGAACTAGAGATGAAAATTTTGTCATGGGAGATTCATGAGAACTTGAAGCTTGGCTAACCCATAGAAGTGAGTGTCGTGGAGGGGAGCTAATGTGGTCAATATTCTAATCATCCACTTTGAATAAGCACAGCTAGAGAAATCCAAGTAGGAATACAAAAAATATAGACATTTCTATCCTAGGGTTGTAATTCTTGTGAGTTAGTTTAACACTTTGCTTGATTTCAAAATGATCCAAAAACAAACATTAACTATCCAAAATTTCAAACACGTTGGCTTAAATATGGACTTCTTGAGTTAGCCTTGATATTATTGGTTGTCCTAAGGATTTATCCTTAGTGATTTCTAAATATCTTGACACTAATCTCAAACCCATATTTACCAAAGATAACACAAGCAATTGTGGCTTTAATCTAATCATGATTTTGACAAAATGGACATTGTGAAAGTTATGATGTTTTTGACATAAACATCTAGTTTGAAAACATAATCAAAAGACAAGTGTTTTTGGTAAAATCAATTCACCTAAGAAAAGATAAAATTGACAAATGAACCCCACATGAGTATTTGGAGACCGATTGCTCCTATTAAACAACCTGATCTTCCAAGTGCTATAATTCAGCTAAACATTGAATTCATAAACGGTGAACAAACAGATCTCATTAGTAGTTTGAGAAGCTTCACTTTTGAAAACAAGGAAACAAACTCACAATGGAGAAAAACAACAACCATTTTAGACGAAGAAGAGGAACACATCAATATTGAGGTTGGAAGTCCCCTATTACCACCACCCACATGGAAATAAATATCCCCCTTTCTTCCATAAAATCTAAACTATTTTCACAAGATACTCAAAATCCTCTAAATGATTCATAAAATAGTCAAAATCTATAAGGGAAAGTCTCTAGCACCCCATTTCAGATGTAGGAATCGTCAAACAAAGTATTTTCAAAAGTGGGCATTAATATTTTACCACAACCATTACACTTTGTTGAGAAACTTTTATGCCTGAGCTAGAAGACCCTAAACATGTTTGAACATTCCCCTCTATCCTCTCATTTTCTAGAACTTGAACATCTTAGAGGTCCAACTTCATTTTCAATACCTTGATCTTCTTGAAACAAAGGTTCACTTCACTAGATGATCTCACACAAAGTAAGGATCCCTAAAATGAAGGTCAACTAGTCATCAACATAAACTTAGACATTGTAGTACAAAAGCAATCAACAACCACATTGAGGCACTCTACGAAAATAGAAACAAATTGTAGATAAAATTTTATGAATGCACATTGAGAAAATATCCTGACATGTACACGTTCTTTATAAGCCAAAACCCTCATCTTTTTGAAGATCAACAAGTCTTTAAGATTTGAACATTTTAGAGGTCTAACATCATTCTCACTATCATGGTTTTGTCAAAACAAAAGGTTCACTTTAGGTCAACATTGGGTCAAACATTTCATTCACCCATTCACCAAATTTCATCCTTCACCTCATCTATCTTTCAAAAATTTCAAATAAACCAACACTTTGGGACTTAAAACATCAAACCAACTTGCTACCTTAGCTACTTTGTATGTGAAATCTCTCCTTTTCCATGCACTTAGTTGAGATAGTTATCATCTTTGAACTAGTTTATCTTGAAGGTCACAAGTCTACCCTAAAGATTTCTAAGTTCATTAGCATCCTTTATTCCAACATCAAAACATCAAACTCAAGTCAAAAGTGTTGTCCCAAAAAGCTTGCAAAGATCACTTCCCACATCACCCATCTTTTCATCCCACATTATCATCATTTCTCCCAAAAGACTTAGAGTGTCCCTTTTACCTATGTTTGAGTCAACTAGAGAATTCAAACATTACAAAACTCAACCCAACTCTCCCATAGCTGACACCAAATTTATGGTAAAGATGAGATCACAACACAAGAGAATCATGGAAAAATAAAAAAGTTACATTTACCTCAAGTGATCCAAATCCTTTAAAATTTGATCCTAGAAGTCATGTTACACCATCACAACAACCATCATCTCCTTCAGGACCATACAAAATCAAATACGTCACCAACAACCCATTTAACCTCACTAGAGAACTTTTAGAACATCAATCGTTTGAAAGTGTAGCTCCTATCTCCCCAAAATTTGTAGCATAGAGTTTCACATAAGATTTTACAACTCCATCACAAGGGCTAAGTCAAACTTACATACCTAGTCTTCCAACCATCCTTGCTAAATATTTTTGTCACACCTTACCATTCAAAAGCAATACACTTGTGGGTACTCTTGAAACTAATCCTCCACCTCCCACCACTGTTTGGACACCTACCTTTGGTGCTCCTCCAGTTCTCAAGGATCCAAAACAGCTACACACTCCACTTGAACTTCACTATTCCACCACCACTTCAAAATTTTGAGAGCACCCTTCTTCATCCACACCTATGAGTACCACAAGTGCACCTACCATCACACAAAGTAGTACAGACCAAAAATCTCAAAGCAACACACAAGGGCATGCCAATACCATATCACATAATTAACCCTCAACACAAATAGGGACATATTTATCTAACTCTCTAGTGGGTTCATCCTTTCCATCTACCATTAAAATATCATCCCCTATCAATCCACCTCAAAACAATCCCTTGGTTACAAGTTCTATCAATCCCAAAGTACCTTGATCATGAATCCTTTATTTACATCTTTTGCACAAGGCAATCCTCCATACATAGGACAATGGAATATTTTCAATTATTGGACTCAAGTTCCTAGTGTGTCATTTCCATTGCAAAATTTAATGACATCATCCTTTCCAACAACTCCCTTTTCTATACCAAATCAATCAGAACCTCAAGCATGCATTCCTCCACCTCTTTCTACCATATTGCAAAGAATTTAAAACCAATGGAACCCTCCACCTTTCACTACCAATCCACTAATTATTCAAAAAGTGATTATGCCTAATCCTTCATAGATTTCTCAACAACCACCTAATCCCACATTGCAAGCACATGCCCTAGCTCTACAACAAGCACAACAAACTTACTAACAAGCCATACAACAACAGCAAGCACAACAAGTAGCCTTAGCAGCTCAACAAGTAGCCTTAGCACAAAAACAACATCAAGAAAAACAAGCAACCCTAGAACAATAACAACATCAAGCTCATCAAGTAGCCTTAGCACAAAAACAACAACAACAACAACAACAACCATCCATTTCTGAAAAAGCTCAATAAGTAACTTTAGCAACACAACAAGCACAACAAGTAGCTTTATTAACACAACAACAACAACAAGCCCAACAACAAACCCTAGTGGCACAAAAACAACAAGCCTTACTAGCTCAACAATATGGCCAACAACAACAACAAGGATCCTATTTTCCTCATACAAACATCATCAATCCAAATGCATCAGGAACATATTCATCACTTTAAAAAAAACTTAACACCTTCATACACCCCATATAACTCATCTCTCATCCCATCATATGTTCCTCCACCCAATCCACAAGATGATCTTGCATCACAATTGAAAGCACTCTCACAAGAAATGTAGGAGCTTCACATGGTCAAGACAAAGAAACCTCATACAAAAAACTTGTTTCCTTACCCATTTGATCGAAACATAGCAATGATACCATTCCCTCCTAGTTTTGAAATCCCCAAGTTTGACAAATACAGAGGGAGAGGAAGTCATGTGGACCATATAAAAAATTCAATGTTATGTGTATGGAAGTGGCTTATAATGAATCATATCTAATGTGCCTCCTACCTCAAATTTTAACAAGTACGACTATGGATTGGTTCTCTCATTTTGCTTCTGGTATCAAAACTTTTCAAGAAATCACTGAAAAATTCATCGATCACTTCTCCTTCAATCTTGACATGGAGATTAGTCTAGAAGAGCTGTGTATTCTCAAAAAAATCTAGGAGAAACCTTCACAAATTTCTTACAATGATGGAGACAGAGAACTAGTAAAAGCAAGTGGCCTCTTCCTGACAAACAACAAGTAGAAATTATCATAGCTAACCTTGATCCAAATCTATCATTCCACTTGAAAATACATTGCATCACATCCTATGAAGAGCTTGTTCCAAGAACCCTTAACATTGAAAGAGCCTTAATCTCACAGGGAAATACTCAAGCTTACAAAGACAACTATCCTTCAACTATTTCAAATGAGAAACCTCGTGTATGGGCTAAGAATAAAAATGTAACAAATGACAGTGTGGTAGATTCTAAGGTCATACAAAGTGATCCTAGACCCAATAATAATCAATTTGCTAATATCCAACCAACTGTTCAACAAATTTTACCACCTTAGAACAATTAGATCAATAACACCAACATGCAACCAAAGAAAACTAGTAACAGGAACAACTATCTCAAATGCAAGTACACACATTTATCAGAACCTATCGAGACAATCATGAAGAAACTGGTAGAGTTGAATTTGATAACACTTCCTAACTTTGAAAACTACCAAGAACCCCAAGAAAAGACATCCTGGTACAACAAGTGTGATCTCTGTGACTTTCATAAAATCAAAGGACATAAAACAAAAAATTGCATGAAACTCAAGAATATCATCCAAGATCTCATAGAGAATGATACCATATCTATTGAGGTACTAGCTAGAAACTAGGATCTCAAGATATACAAGAACCCTATGCCTGATCATAACAAAGCTAACAATAATGTCAAAGCTAAGGATTGCACCAATTTTTAGCATACGTATTCCAATGTAGTTACTTCCTATGATAGTGTTATCACTATTGGCACCATCAAAGGAGCTAGTATAGAATGTGGAGTCACCACGCGATGTGGAAAAATAACCATTCAAGGAGTTGTCCTAGCTCAATCTAGGACACAACCTACTTTTCTTGCATCTAATCCTAGTGAGTACAATCTTGTAGATTAGGATAAATAGACCCCTGGTCAGATCTCAAACTTATAACTCCTAAAATTATCTCCTGGACACAAGGAAATACTAGAAAAAACCTTGTCTCAGTCATCTATTTCTGAGAACATTGATACCGATTAGTTTCAAGCTATGGTAGGGCATATCACCAGCCATCTTCTCACCTTCTCTAAACAAGATTTACCATAACAACCATCTCATAATTGTGATTTACACCTTGATTTTTTCATTCATAAAAACAAGGTCAAAAGAGTCTTGGTAGATGGAGGTGCTAATCTAAACATTTGTACCTTGCAGTTGATCAAGCATCTAGGCTATTCAGAAGATACTATTGAGAAGATAAAGAGTACCACCATCAAAGCATATGACAACCAAGAATGAGTATCAGAAGGAATCATAGCACCCCTTATCCAAGTGGGACCTCTTATCACAGAAACTACATGCCAAGTACTTGATCTTGATATTCTGTATAAAATTCTACTTGGTCAACCATGGATCCATGCTTTGAAAGTTGTAGCCTCAACCTATTGTCAGTGTGTGAATTTTCCTTTTGAGGGCAGAGAAATCACTATCCATGGAGATCCTAAGCCTTTCTACTATTGCAATAACCTAGAAGCCAAGTTTTATAAGATCCCACAAATACCCAAAACTAATGAAGGACCTACACGATCAAGCTCATTTGTTGACCCATCATCTCTAGCCTCTACTTGAGTGTCACAAGTACCAATTCTAAAAAGCATACCCAATGTCAAAGTAGTAATCCAAGATGACGGTTGTGGAAACTACAAACTATTCAAAGACACCTTTGTCTTAGGAGAGTTACCTATTTCTCCTCAATCTCACGGGAAACCTACATCTAGCACCAAAGAATCAGAAATAATCAAAATGCCAGCTACTACCTTCACCAAATGGGGAGATTTGGATCAAGAAGATGACCATGAGCAAGATATCTCTAAACTCCTCTATCAATTTGAATGACCTATTCCTGCTCTTACCATGGAAGATGACAAAAAAGTCTACATCTAATAAAGAGCATGGGGTATAACAAGAATGAGAAGTTAGGACAAAATGACAATGGTTTACTAGAACCCATTGTTCCTGAGAAACAACTAAAAAATCTTGGCTTAGGTTGTACTACTAGCAAGGTCACACCTATTGGCGAAGTTATTTTTGCTAAATGAGTTGAGGCTTCCTCTTGGTTACCTACATTGTGTGATATAACCTTAGATGACTTTCCTCTTGATGTTGTTGACCTATTTGACAACAAAACCCTCTTCATGATATCCATAACATCCTTTGTCTCAAACAATCAACCAACTGAAATACGCTTGGTATACCCACAACTCATTGACATGGACCAATAAGGACCACTGGTTCTAGATTTATTCTAAAATGATGAAGTGATCTCAGAATTCATGGGACTCTGAGACAACTTATCATGGGTAGATCACAAAGCAGGCTTTGACATAGAGCTTAATATAGTGACATACTATAGGGAGACAATTGAATCCTTCAGTCACAAAATAAATGAAATACAATTAACTTGCAGATCCTTGAATGAAAACCACCTAGTGGCACTCTCTGGTCCTAAAATAGTAAAAAAAAGGATGCATTTGGTAGTGAAAATCTCCCTAAGGTGCCCAATGATTAGGGATTTAATCTCCCCCTTAGTACAGTGCATCTAGAGAAGTCAATAGTACTAGCAGAAAAGGCTACTCCAGTCAATGTGGGAACTAAAAAAGAACCTAAGATCACCTTCTATGTTGAATCCTTATTAGACAAAGAATTAAAGAACCTAGCAACATTCCTCAAAGAAAGAAGAGCTAACTTTTTTAGAGTAAAGGTTTTAACTTAATTATATTAATTAAGTTACCTTTATTCCTCTCTTAAGATTTCACTTTAGTTTGCATATTGTGACATTTAATAATTATATTAATTATTAAATGTCTACCTATTAGGTTTTCTTTAGGGTTGCACAATTTCCTTTTATAAGGATTGATCATTGTATTTTATCTGACTCTTTGATTAATACATTTTCAGCTTTTAGAGCACCCTTGCTTTTTTTGGCTCGAATGTCTTCTTTCTGTGACAAGTTATTTGCATGCAAGTGATCTTCGGGGTCTGTGAGGTTGGCTTTCACAACTTCAACATGGTATCAAAGCTCCAGATCTGTAGCTACCTATTCTATTTTTGAAGATATCAATTTACAGGTTTTTATTTCTATGCAAGGGTTTCATCCATGGTATTTTTTCTAGATCAGAGGGGTTTTCCATCATTTTTTGAGAAATTTTCACCTTGATCTCTCAAACAATGCATGCTAGTGAAAAACGGACCTCATGGGTGCATTAGAAGGCCCAAAAACCCCTATTTTCATATAAAATATGATAGGGTTTGCTGAAAATTGATTTTTTAATGTTTTTTGGGAATCTCAAAACAGCTGCAAGACAAATCCGTATGAATCTGTATGCATGCATCAATTTTGATGCCATATTTTTGGTGTCTGCATCAATTTTGAGCTACCTCAATTTCCGTGCCCTTTTGATCATCAATTTTCTTGCCATGAAGGTTTAGTTCTTCATTTTTCTGTTTTGATGTTGTTTTCCTTAGTCAAAGTCAGATCATGCTTTTTGCACTCCGGGGGGCATAACTTTTGCGTATGAACTCCGTTTTTCACAAATGAATAGGCATTGGAAAAGTGGTTATGTTCTCTTTCTAGATATGTCATTTATTTTCTAGAATATACCTCAGGTATAGTTTATTTAGTATTTTGTGTTTTCACAATTCTGTCAATTGCTTGGACATTTTGGCACCTAGAAAGGATCTGTTTGCGTGAGATGAAATATTTTACTACTTTATATGTATTGAGATCATTAGTCTCTGATTTTTTCTTTTGAGTGAGTATAATGGGTTTTTCTATTCATCCTTCTGTGATCAACTTGGATAAGGGTAATTATGAGCCATGGGAAAAGGGCATACTTACACATTGTAGGTGGCTTAATATTTTGCCTTATTTGTATGATCTCATACCTACACCAGACACATCAATGATTTTATCAACATGGGTTATTATTCGAGATCATATTGTAGGGGTTATTGGTTGTAGTGTTGATTTAGACACTTTGTGTGCTTTATCTGACATTCATTGTCCTTGCACACTTTGGCGCCGTCTTTGGGATATTTTTGGAGATTCTAATATCTCTCCATTCCCAGAGGATCCCACTAAAGATTGTCTCATCCCTCTTGTAGATATAGATTCCATACCCTATGATAACTATACTCTAGAGGAGCTTGAGTATCTCATAGGTCTTGCATGTGACGATGGTTTAGAGACTTGTATTCATGTTCCCATTCTTGAGATTGAGACTACATCAACATCTCTTGTTGTTCCTGATCAGTTTGACATCACCACATCTTTGGCCCCTATTGATTTAGAGTAGCAGGGCATCATACATCTTTCATACATAGCTACTTGGGATTCATATCTTGTAGGCATATCATCCTTGTTTGTAGAGTCCTATATTGCCAATCTAGAGGATTACTTTGAGGACATCCATCTCCTCTTCCTTGACAGTCAGGTTATCACTTTTTTCCTACCATTATCAGTGCATTCAGAGGTTGCATTTTAGGAGTCTTCACATTAGTTTGGATTTGGCATCATTTGTTTCAGTTTAGACAGAGAGATTCTTCTGTATCCTATCATAGCACACATCTTGAGATAGATTGGTTCATCACTCTTCACAGTGTTTCTTCACCATCGTCCTTTGGATCCATTTCTTCCCAAGGGGAGGAATATCATTTTCTGCTTTAGGATCTCTTTCTAGATTCTATATCAGGCATCCACCATTGCAACAGGAGTTTCTTCATTGTGGGGGGGGCTTCTAGTCTCTTTCTCTCTCTCCTATGGGGGGATCATATTTTGTACTTGTGTGATAGAAGCAGTTCTTGGGGGGTCATGTTGAGTCCTCCTTCTATCTCTCTTCTTCTTTCACTCTTGTTCATCTCTTTTTGGAGAGGAGTTTTTTCCCATTGGGTTTTCTCCTTTACTCCACTTTATAGAGATTTGGTTGTATTCAGGTACTTGATCAGGCCTAGTTGTCGGGACCCAATTTTACTTTCATGCATTGTAGTTACCTTTTCTTTCTTGCACATGTTTGTAGCTGCACTTTTGCTCATCTTAAGGGGGTGTTAGAGTAAAGGTTTTAACTTAATTATATTAATTAAGTTACCTTTATTCCTCTCTTAATATTTCACTTTAGTTTGCATATTATGACATTTAATAATTATATTAATTATTAAATGTCTACCTATTAGGGTTTCTTTAGGGTTGCAAAATCTCCTTTTATAAGGATTGATCATTGTATTTTATCTGACTCTTTGATTAATGCATTTTCAGCTTTCAAATCACGCTTGCTTTTTTTGGCTCGAATGTCTTCTTTCTATGACAAGTTGTTTGCATGCAGGTGATCTTTGGGGTCTGTGAGGTTGGATTTCACAACTTCAACAAACTTTGCATGGTCATACACAGATATGCCAAGCCTTGATCCAAAAGTAGTTTTGCATCACTTAGTAGTCTATCTTGAAGCCAAATCAATTAAGCAAAAATTAAGGAAGATGCATCCTCAAATAGCACTCTTGGTTAAACTAGAATTGCAAAATCTTCTTGACATTGGATTCATATGACCAATAGATTATCCTGAGTGGGTTTCAAACCTAGTACCAGTCTCAAAACCCACTGGGGGCATTGGAATATGTATTGATATCAAAGTTTTGAACAATGCATGTCCAAAGGATGATTTCCCTCTTCCAAACATTGATCTCATTGTGGATTTAATAGCTGGGCATGAAATGTTGTCACTCATGGATAGCTTTTTAGGCTAAAACCAAATCATAATTACCAAAGAAGATCAACATAAAATTGCCTTTACTTTTCCATGGGGAACCTACTACTGGACTGTAATGCCATTTGAGTTGAAGAATGTAGGAGCTACCTATCAAAGAGAAATGACCCCCATCTTTCATGACATTATACACAAAATAGTTAAATATTATCTAGATGATATTTTGAAAAAATCAAAGTAGAGAAGTAAGCACATACAAGTCTCAAGACCTATCTTTGACAGGCTTGAAAAATACAAGGTATGACTAAATCCAAAAAATTGTGTGTTTGGGGTCACATCAGGGAAACTTCTTGGCTTCATCATTTCACAAAGAGGGATAGAAATTGATCTAGCAAAGGTAAACGCTATTTTAGACATGGAACTGCCACAAACATTGAAACAGATGAGAGGATTACAAGGAAGGTTGCAGTCCATTAGAAGGTTCATAGCACAACTATCACATAAGACTCATCCCTTTTCACATCTTCTCCATAAAGGGATAACTTGCAAATGGGATGAAAAATGTGATAAATATTTCTAGTAGATCAAGGATTATCTCCTAACACCTCCAATGCTCATGTCGTTGATAGTAAACAAGCCACTAATCATGTACATCTCAGCAACACCAGCAACACTAGGAGCTCTTTTACACATGATGAAAGTGAAAAAGAAAGAGCCATATACTACATCAGTAGAACCTTTGTAGGCTATATGATGAACTATTCACCCATTGAGAAAGCATGCCTAGTGGTAGTTTTTGCTTCACAAAAGTTCAGGCATTACATTTTGTCACACCAAATCAAGCTCATCACAAAAATTGATCCATTAAAATATTTGTTATCCAAAGCAACCCTCATAGGATGAATGGCTAAATGGGTAATGATCTTGACAAATTTTAATATAGAGTATGTGGAGCTCAAGGAAATCAAAGGACAAGTGATCATGAACTAGCTAGCAAAATAACCCATCTATGATGAGAATATTTTAATATCTTAGTTCCTTGATGAATCTGTGCTTCTTATTAATCTCATAGCTCAGTGGAAGATGTACTTTGATGGATCATTCACCTAAGATGGATCAGGAGCTAGAATTATTTTCATCACCCCCCAAGGTAATTGCATCCCAAATTCTTACAGGCTATCATTCCCATGTACCAATAACATTGCTAAGTACAAAGCCTTGATCATAGGTTTTAGGATAGCAGTTCAATGGTAGATACAAGAGATGAAAGTCTATGGAGACTCACAACTGGTTATAAACCAAGTCAATGACAACTATCAAACCAAAGATGACAAGCTCACTCCTTACAAGAAGATGGTGGAGAATCTCAAAGATCTTTTTATAGACATAACTTTTGATCGGATTCCTTGCATGAACAATAGAGCAGTAGATGCCATGGAAACAATTGGATCACTACTAGACATGCCGAACAACAACTTGCATCTCAAAAAGATTTACACCTAAACTTGAAGGGTGTAAATCAAAAAATACAAAAATATCAAAAAAATGATCAAAATATAAAAAAATTAGAAAAAGGATTGAAAAAATTAAAAAGAATAAAAAATCATCCTCTAGTGAAAACCACTTCGATGGTGCTTTGGGCAAGTACCTTAGTTAAAACCTGGAAAACATGCACCTTGCATAAATAAAGAATCTCCATCTATTCTTTGGCTCTTTTGGCCTATCATTCTTTGTACCACCATTCATCCCTCATCTGTGTCCTTATCATGGCTTGTCACTGTAAGGTATCATGAACTCTTTAGCACTACTTGGCATATTCCCAAGGTCAATTTTTCCTACCTTTATTGAAGTAGGCTAACATATCACACTTGGGGCATTTTGTTATGTGTCACAATCAGGTTCTTGTATATGTTAAGGTCATGGGACATTTTATTAGAAAACACCCAAAAATTCATAAAATCTTATCCATAAAATCCAAAAACATTTGCAAAATCCTATACAACAAAAATCCAAAAACATTCAAAAAATTGTAAAGGATAAAATCCAAAACATCCAAAAAACATTGAAAACCCTAAAAAGGTTGAACATCGAAAATCTAAAAAAAAAATCTCTTGTCAAACTACATTGTTTATGAGCTTTAACGTAGGCAAGGCCATCACTAATGTTCCCCCAAGACACTCGAGGTTTGTCCTTTAGTAGTCTGTTGTAATTAGTTGTCATCTCTCATCTGTTCATATCTTGGTCTTGTAAATATATCGAGTCAATTAAACTGTGTGGTCTCTGCATGTATAATGTAGGCAAGGCTAATCTTTGATCAGCCCTTGAGGCACCTAGGATAGGTCTTTAGGTTGGGTTATTGGTCGAAACTCAAAAGAAATTAGAAAATCCCAAAAACATATAAATATCCTAAAAATCCCAAAACATCCAAATAGTTCAAAAACACAAAAACATTTAAAAAAATGAAAACACAAAAACAATAGAAAACATTTGAAAGACCTAAAAAGCCTCAAATATTCAGAAAAGCCTAAATAGCCTTAGAAAATTCAAAAATCTTAAACATCCATATAAACTTTCAAAAAGACCAAAAATAGCCTCAAAACATTTCAAAATACCAAAAAATTTGAAAAATTCCAGGAAAATCCAAATTACATGCATCCCATCTTGCTTTCACCCACAATAAACATTCACCCATAATAAAACAATTGTCATCTTCACCCTTTGGCGAAACAAGTAGAAAGCAAACACAGCAAGTCATAAAGTGCGAACCCAAAAAATCAAAATCTAAAGTCTAAATCATAGGTAAATGCGTCAGTAAATTTTATAGCAATAGCTCATCTTAGCATCATCGTCCAAACATCAAACAACCCTCTGATCAACATGTCCTATGATTTTTCCTTCCTATGATGGACATCAACATTAGATATCACCTCAGTTAAACTTAAACTAGACAAGAGCTATAGCTAACACTAACTATTTGTCTTTGATATTTTCCTATGATTTATCTTAATGACCCATTCTGAGAACCTCTCAATGATGTCTATCTAAAACAATTTAGATAGAAAGGAATGAGGCATCAATCATTATCTTTCATTTGTTGTTCTTGTGGATACTCTTGTAAAATAATCTTGGCGCATACTTAGTTGTGTGTAGGAAGGTCATTTGGAGTATGTTGTTGACCATTGTGTATTCTTTGGTCCAATATGTTCTAAAGTTCTAACTTACATTCCAATGATGTTTCCATATGTCAAGGTGTGAACAAGAACTATCCTATCTATTTATCAAGTCAAAGTCCATTACACTAGATACAACATAGTCCTAGTTATCAATACCTTGATGCATCATGTCTATGTGTTATATCAAATAATAAGGAACAACAAAAAATCCCAATCCCGAACTATGAGCATCCCATCCTGCATTTCATCCTACATTTTTCATTGTCTTGTCGCCATCTCTAATAAAGTCTCGATGCATCAAGGACTTGTTGGATCTTTTGAAGCAATCATCACCAACAATGGTCATTCTTTATTCCTCTATCTTCTCTTCACGCTAACTTGGTATCATGACACACAAAACATCACCAATGCATCCACCCTACATCCACAAATCATCAACATGCATACATAAATATCATAATCATAGCATAATCATTTGCATATCACATCATACATTTTGCATTATCATTTGAGTTGTGATGAATAATATAAATTTTTTATTCTAAGCATCTTAAATTGTTACATATCATAAGCATTTGCATCCATTTATACATATGCATCATCATCATCATAAAAAATGCATAAAATATATAAAAAGAAATGCATCTACATCATTTGCATCCATAAACATCTGCATATCATATATCATTCATACATATCATATCGTGAAAAGATAAAGAAAAAAAACATAACATTGCATCCATCCATAGCATAATCATCACATATCACATAAGCATACAATAAAATACATCCATACATAATCATATATAAGCATCCATACATCATCCATACATTAAATAAAGTCAGCACATCATAGCATGAATCATCCATATCCATATCATATATATATCAAAAAATGTGTCATGGTATAAAATTTGGATCAGTGTATGTACATCAATGATAAGTACAAATATCCACAAGGCTATAAAAAAGGAGTCCATGAATGTATATTAGTATAAAGAATGGGGAAAAATCAAAAAGTGTTTGTACATCAAAAGGCTAGCCTTGGTGGCTGCTACCCTCTCCAATCTACTGCTCAAACTGCTCCTCTACACAAGGATGCACATCACTGTGCTATGAAAAATCAAGCTGACAAAGAGCCGCTAGAGCATCTTTGTGATAATGTTGCCTATAGTACACAACCTCTATAATAGCCTCTTAGTACAACCTAGCTAAAACAGTCCAACCATGTGTGGCTACTACCATGACCTCTATCTACTGCCATCTCATAACCTCTTGATGCCTCTCCCCGATAACAACCCGAACTCTCTATAAAGTAGCATCCCTCTCAGCTGTCACCACATCCACCTACTGCCAAGCCTGGTCTCACTCAGTAGTCAAAACCAAAATATGTTGGCGGGCCTAGTCCCACTCATCTGTCAAAGCCTGCACCTACTACTACAACTGTTGTATCTATACATCTATGGCATCCAGTGGTAGTGGTGGTGGTAGCACTGGCTACTACTGCACTATTGGAGGCTGCTGAGGAGGCTATTGTCCCACTGGAGGAGCCTCTAAAACATGTATATCATGGCCATCCTAGCCACTCTGTCATCTTCCCCTGAAACCTCTACCTCGTGGCCTCCCTCTGGGAGGAGCACCTGCTGGATCTGTGAGTTGTCGTGGTGAGACAAACCATGCATCATAAGTAGGAGCAGTTTGAGCAATGGGTTGACCCTAATCATATACCCAAGGCTAGGAAACCAATTGGTGGAAACTCTCAACAACATTTGGTGTTGGAATTATCGGTCCCTAGCTGGGAACCTCTCTAGCTAATCTCACAAAAATAGCCTAGTAACCATCATTGAGCCTGTCTTATACATCGCCAAATTGTCTGGCCATTTTGTCAAGAAGGTATCGTTGAATCATGGTATTCTCTCTACCCTGCATATATCGGGTATGTTTGGATGAGTAAAGTTGTACATCATTAAACCAGGCTAAAATCTAAGGCCATGGCTACCAATTAAACAAGGTCATATCATCAATTACCCATCTCCAATACGGGAGCTCAATCTATCCTATGTGCCTAAGTGTGATAGCACCTCGGTATCTCCATATTATGGGATCATCTAGCTCCACGTCCACCATCTATACAATCAGTCATAGCATGGTAATGTGCTCCCATGCCCAGATATGAAGAAGATTCACACCTACACCAAAGTCTCTCCCATCATAATACACAAAGTCATGTAAATCATGGTACAGGGAAGCCAACATCATGAGCCCCTACGCAAAAAAGAGTCCTCCTGTATAGTATCTACTGCCAAGCCAAACCCCATCCTAGAATGAAAAAATCACGTATGTTTGGAGCCACCAAACCTAAAATGATGGTCGCAAAAATAATCTAAACGTCAGCATGTGACCTTTGTATGTCTCTAAATCTATCTATGAGGTGACCAATACAATCTGGTCCATACCCATTACCTCTAAACAAGCATCAAATCTAGCATTGGTGTCGTAGATCACACAATCACCATGGATAGGAAACCGCAATATCTACCACATTTCCTCCAAAGTCACTGTTGCCTCTCCCATCAGAAGGTGGAAGGATGAGGTCTCACTATACCATCTCTCGTACAACATTTTCATCATAGCCAAATGTGTCCTCACAGCAGGTGCATATGTGATGTACCACAATCTGATCTCTCTCAGGTGCTCCTGGCACAACTCTGAAAGATCACCCAATCTCTCAAGTACCGTGGGTCTATGCTCCCTTAAAATCAATGGCTGGAAGACCTACACCCATGAAGCCCACGATGTTAGGAAATCATCAAAATTTGAAGTTATTTGGAATTTATGGCTCAAAAATCACAAATGAGTCGCTATTTACAAATGCATCACTATATTCAAAATCCAAATAGCAACACATGATGCATTTCAAAATTTAAATTGAAAAATACGTCGCCAAACAAGCTAGTGTCATGATTTAGAATTTGGCCTAACCTAACCCTAACTTTTAAATTGGAAAGTTCACCAGATACAACTACATCACCATTTAGAATTTGAAACCCTAAGATCAAATCTGGAAAAGTGTCACCCTATACATATGCATCGCTATCTATCATTTGGGCATTGCCAATTGAAGTTTGGGTGTCGCTATATAGCGACGCCGCCAAATTCTAACACCTAATAAATGCATCAAAATTTCAAATTTCAAATCACATATCAGTGGTCCTGCACCTAGAAGCTATTGTAATTCATGAACTCGATCAAAGATGTGTCAGGGAAGCTCACGACACACCATTTCGTCGAAGGGTCAAAGCTCAAATCACAAGAATTTCTTAAGTGTGAATGCACAAATGAATTGAAAATGACCCCTCTGACCTATTTAAGCTAGAAAATTAGGGTTTTTTGCCCTAATTTAACCTTTTTAATGGGATTTGTTATCATTTTCATCACTTTTTCCAATCTAAACCTAATTTTGCATTGTTTTTTTCATTTTTGGCATTATTCTTGCATCCCAAAACCTTTATGAACCTTTGGGGCAGCTTTTGAACCTCTATCGAGAAATCAACCCAAAATTCAAAATTTCTGCCCAATTTCTCGAGGGGGCAGAGAGTCAATTTTATCCTTCTATTGGGGCATATAAAAAATTAGAAAATTTTTATTTTTTGATTTAGGCAACAATTTTGATCCAAAAAGCGTTGTTCTTTGAACCAAAGCAGCAAGTACCTCGCTTCAAAGAGGGGCAAAATGTAGACACTGAAAAATGTCCTAATCAATGTCATACACTCAAATTGGATTTATTAACATCATTTCCTCTTTATCCATCCTCTTTTCATTTAATTAATTCAATTATCCTAGCTAATTAATTAATTGCATCATTTTCATCTATTGGCCTAATTAATTTAATTAGGTTAATTCACCTCTTTTCACACTAACACTTCATCTAATTAAATTAAATAAATCAAAATATTTAATTTAATCTCCTAGGTCATCTTATTTAATTAAATAACTCTAAGTTATTTAATTAAATATCATTTCACCCCTTCCCTATTTATTAAATCATCTAATTTAATAAATATCTCCTAATTCTTCTAATTCACTAATTGCACAAATTAAGCCTTGTTTAATTAGCAATTAAACTAATTTTCCTCTAATCAATGGGAATATTCCCATGGAATATTCTTTGTTCTTTTTGCAAAATTAAAACTTTGTTTTAATTTGTAAATTAACCTTTTTCCTCAAGGAATATTCCCTCTCCTCCAATCAACTCAGCTTCAAAAGCAAGTTAACCCTTATGTCTCCTAAACAAGTCACCTTTGACCTGTGTGAATAGGTCAAAAGTGTGTTTGTTTGAGGCAATTGTGAACCTTTGATTAACTTTCACCATGCATTCTCATCCATTGATGAGAATCCATGATCCATGCCTCTCATCCCCTTCATCTTGAACCATTGATTAAGATTTTTGATCTCAACCATCCATTCCTCATTTTCTCTCCTATAAATAGATCACTATTTGGATAAAAATGGATCCATCTTTTATTGCAAATTTATGCTTTTGAATTTTCTCACATCCTCACTCATCTTTTAGCTCACTATTTAGCTTATTTTTTAGTTTATTTCAATTGCATAATAGCTTAGATCATCCATTAATGGCTTCCATGCATCCATCTTAGTTTGTAAATAAATTAGAGTTTTCATCTCTTAGCATAATTTTAGCTTAGATTAGCTTAGCAATAGCATAATTAGATCATTTATAGAATATAATCATGGTAACTTATCTTGCATAATGTTAATTTTAGCATAATTTAGGTTTTTACACATCAACATGATGGTTTCATCGATTCTCTTCCATAGAATCAACTGAAACAAGCTCACTATCATGGGATTGGGAAGGGTCATTGGTCCACATCAACACAAAACCAATTCCACAACAAGATAATTTTTGAATGGGTTGGAATAGATGTTTTGATGGCTTTCATAATTTAGTATGTTAGGTTTTGATGAAATATTTATTTTAATCTTGTTTGATCGATCTTGTTGAGATTGGAGTATTGGTGGCTTTGTTATGCATGGATCAAGCATAATTTGGCCCATACCGATATCCTTGCATCGACACATACTTTGACACATTCATTTTCCAATGGGATATGTATTATTTATGAAACAAGATGTGATTCCATTTTGGGGAGGATATGATATGGATGAAAGGATAGGTGTTGGAAGAAAACCAAAGTGGATAAAGGTAGAAGAACCCATTTTATAGGTGTGGGGTTCATGGATAGCTTGAATAGGTGTGATAGGATCTTGACATGGGGATGATGGGGTACTTTGATCTTGACTTGGAAAAGGATCACAAGGTGTAGGAGATGGAGTAGCTTGTTCTTTATTAGGTATGGAATCATCATGTAGTGGTATGAAAGGCATATCTTGATCATGAGAGGGATGAACATCATCATGGGATTAAAGGGTATCCTTGAATGGAGGTATATCTTGATCTTGATGAGGAAAGGAATCTTGTGATTTTGTGGAAATCATATCTTGATCATTAGATGGTAGGACATAATTTGATATGATGGAAGGACTATCATGCTCTTGGGATGCAATGGAATCATGAGATAGTATGGATTCATTAGATGGGGTGGAAGGAGGACTTGGAAGGATACTTTTCTCTTGAGATGGAAGGGGATCATCTTGGATGAAACAAAAAGAGATAAGGGGATCATCATGGGGTTCTTGAGAGATGGGATCTTAGTCAAACATTGGAAGGGATTGTGGAATTTTTGTATCATTGGATGGAGTGGAAAGAATACTTTGATCTTGATGTGTAGGGGAGTCTATGCTAGCATGCTTTGGACTAAGAGATTGACATGAATCATTGGATGTATATGGTGTGATAGGAGAGGATGGTTGGATACATTCATTAACTTGGGTGAAAGATTCATGAGGTTTGTTTTTACTTATAGGTGATGAAGATAGATGCATGACATGGTAGGATTGCACAATATTATTTGTGTTTGAGGACTTATATTTGGGCTTCTCATTTAACCTTTGTAGAAAGTCATGGAAATTGAACTTGGATGATGTAGTTTTAGGTGAGGATAAATGCTTTCCATAAGATGATTGTACAATTTCATTTAAATGTTTGCATTCTAGTTGTTTTTAAAGCTCTTTCAAATGATAGTCAAAATACTCAATCCATTGGTCTTGTTCATAGGTTGAGGATGAATATGGAGGATTAAGATTAGAGGTTGGAGAATAAGTGTAGTGTGTGAAGGATAAGAGGAAGAAATGAATGATGGATATGATGGTGCTTGGACTCCCTTAAGTGTGATTATTGGTTTAGGTAGTGGAATGTGATTAGGGGCTCCCTTAAGCACAACTTTTGGTTTTATTGGAGGAATATCGTTAGCAACTCCCTTAAGCACAATTTTTTGTTTTATTGGAGGAATGTCATTAGGAACTCCCTTAAGTATATTGGTTTAGGTTTAGATGAATATTTAGTAGAAAATTTTGTGGAAGATAGGGATGAAGGCATGTTTGGATTTGAGAGTTTTTGAAAGGGGATTATAAATGATCTTGGAAAGTTTAGAAATGATCCGAGGAAAGTTTTGGGATGTTTTGAGGATGTTGTAGGATGACAAGTGAATGCTTTGAGAATGTTTTGTGATAAGAATACAGTTCACACATGAAAGCATAATGTTTGAGTGTTTCAACTTGACTTGAAGACAAGTACAACCTATGGCTGGCCAGGACAATATTTGTTGGGTTCCTACTTGGATTAACTTGTTGCACTTATTCTTAACAGATGACTTAGAATCTTGGCCACACTAGCTCCCCTCCATGACACTCACTTCTCTAGGTCAACCAAGCTTTGAGTTTTCATGAATCTCCCATGAAAAACTCTTCATCTCTACTAAGAACCATGAGTATGTGGGATAGCTTTAGAGGTTTGACCTCCTATGCTAGCAAATAGAAGGATTTTGGCTTCTAAAACAAGAGGTGTCTAGTAAGGGAATTTGTGAACAGAGAGCCCATATGTAATAGCCTGAGAACTAGGAGGCCCAATCCCACTCTCATCACTAGAAAGTCTTGATGGACCGAGGGTCTCGTGACTTGGCTTTGAATGATGCTAGCCACTCATTCTCCCCCCTTTGATCTAGTCTGCCGAAAAACATGCTCAAGGTCAAACCTTGAGGTGATGAAATCCCTAGGAAAGCCTCTCCTAAAAAAAGAGACCAATGTGTATTTATCATCACCTAGGATCACACAAGTGTGCAAGGGGAGAGGATATGTACACACTGGATTGGGTAACACAGAATGTGCAAGCACACCAAACACGATAGACAAGGTTCTTTTTAAGCACCAATTGAAATGTTATCTAATCTAAAAATACAATTGGTTTTAGAAAATCAAGTCTTGGAGAAATGTCCTACACCAAACATCATTAGTAGTTTCAAATTTAAGTCTTTGAAAAACTTGTGCTTATGTTTCCACCTTTTGAGTCTCTGACATATGAACCTACAAATAGAAAAACCAACAATTAGCCACAAAAACAACAACTAAGCTATGAAGGAAAAATACATTAATCTAAAATAAAAACTAATCTAGATTAAAATCAATCTAAATTGAAAGTTAATCTAAATTAAAAATTAATCTAAAATTAGAAACTAATCTAGATTAAAAATTAATCTAAAATTAGAAATTATTCTAGATTAAATCCAATCTAAAATTAAAAACTAATCTAAATAAATAAATAAATAATAATTTAAATTAAAAGCTAATGTAACTTAAAATTAGTCTAAAATTAAATCTAAATTCTAAACTATAAAATTAAATCTAAATTAAAATTAGCTCTACATTCTAAATTAAATCTAAATTACAAAGCTAAATCTAAATTAGAAATTAGATCTAAATTAAAATCTTAAAAGCTAAATTAAAATTAAAAACTAAATCTAAACTAAAAGCTAAAAGCTAAATTAAAATTAAAAATTTAAAGCTAGATTAGAAGTTAAAATCTAGATTAAAATTTAAAAGCTAAAAAGTTAAATCTAAATTAAAAGGAAACTTCATGCAAAATGTGAAAGCATATGTAGGATGAAATAATCACAGGCTAAATTGGTGTTTGCAGGATAAATTGATGTGTTGAAAATGGAAATGTTGTGATTGCAAGATACATTCACAAAAATACTTGAAACAAATCAAGCAATGCATGAATGGAGAGAGCGAAAGACTCTGCCATGTGGTTGAGATCATTATAGAGGGTGCAATCATGTGTTCTTCTCGATTTATTTTGCTTGGATTTTTTAACCGCCAGTGGGTGTGATCATCAAAACACTTCAAGAATTTTTAGTAGCCATGACTTTGGTTGTAAAGGTAAATGCAATCCATGTTGCCACAAAGGTTGTGTGTCTTATTCTCAGTGTGGATGAAACAATAAAAAAAATCCAAAGTCTAAAAATGCACAAGGAGAAGAAGTTGAAAATGCATATCAAATGCATATTAGATGATTGCCATAGCAAATTGTATCAAATGCATTGAATATAATGTATTGAATAATAACTCCAACACAGTAGATTAAACATTATTATTGCAGCATTTTCAAAGACATGGGTATCTTCACAAATTGAAAATGTGAAATGCAAAACAAGTTCATTCTCAAAAAATTTAGAATTTCCATCAAAAATTCTTGATAAACCTTCAAATAAACAACAAAATCTATGTCAAAGATTAAACCTTTATAGAAGATTGTAATATCCTTGTGGATTTTTTTCTTTAATTTTTTTTTTACTTTTTTTATTTTATGAAAGTGCAACTATGATAATATGATTAAATTTGAATACTTCCATGAGCCATTAACATAAATTGCAATTAAAATGTACGGATCATTTGCGTCAGGTTCACCATTTTGTTTATGTTGAACTTGGTGCTGAAAACTAAATGATTTAATCTATAAATTCAAATCAAAATTTCAGCATATCATCAATAAATCCTTCCCAAATGAATACAAATGCAAAATGCAAACTAAACTATGCAAAAACTAAAATAAATGCATTAAAAGCAAAATTAGTTCCATTATTTTCCTATTTCACCATGATTCTTGATTTATGCATTTGATGCTCTTAGATTTTTATGAGAACAAGTGCAACAAGAAGCTATGATGAACGAAAGAGAGATTGAAATCGAATTTCAAAATCAAAATATGTATCCCCAAAAGGTGAGAAAGAGGAGGTTTTTATAGATGAATGCATAATGTGAAAAATGAGAAATGAGAAATGAGTGGAGTGATTTATGTCATAATTCGTGTTTGGAAGCTCAAAATGTGCAATTTTGAGCACAAATTCCATGGAAATGATTTATGAATTTAATGTGCAATTTTGAGTTAATTTCATGGAAGTTGATTTATGAATTTTAAATCATTTAATGAAATATATGAATGCATTTTAATGACTAATGCAAATGGATAATCATGCAAATGGTCAAAGTGAAATGGTTTATGCAAATGGATAAATTAATGGATTTATAAAAGATATGCATATGAATATGATGATGAATGGAAATATTTAATGTATGAGTATAATGATTATGCATGTGTAATGAATGTATTTAAGTGGTTATAGATTAATGATTAATGAAATGGATGAATTAATGATTTATGAAATGGTTAAATGATTTATGATTATGTTGATGATTAACGAAACGATAAATATTTATGAAATGAGATAATGAAATATGTAAAGGGATAAATAATGGATAAATGTCTAAATGATTATGTAAATGGATTATGGTTATGAATAAATCCTTATAATATTTTAATGGTTTTATGGAGATATGATTATCTATATGATTAATTAAAATATGTAATGGATAAAAATGATTAAGAGGACATTTTTATGCATCTATAGATTGAGCTACTACAAATAATGGTAGTTCAAGTGGCCAAAACAGTGTTGATGCCAAAAATTAATCCCATCATCAGAATGAGTGAGTAGAAAAGATGAAGGTGGATCAAAAACAAAGTGAGAGAATAAATATAGTTGATATTGATGATCTTCTCTTGCAATTGAAACTATATATTCATTGTTCAACTCATGAATCACTACTAAAACAGGAGAAAAATCAACTCGCTTGCTTGTACCTATGTGAGTGATTTGGTAGATCGATAGGAGATTAGTTGATAATGAAAGCACACAAAAAATATCCTAGAATGTGGCATCCCCCATATCAACAGACCTTCTCCCACACACCTCAATAGGAGTGTCATCAACCATCAAAATGGAAGGCATAGTACACGACTCCAAAGAGGTATGTTCATCCTCAGATGAAGCCATGTGGTGTGAGGTACCTGAATCAAGAACCCATGTGGATGGTGGAGAAGTGGCCTTGACCTTTCCTTTCCCCTTGCTATTATATTTGGCCTTGTGAGACCTCTCATTTGAACTCTATTTGATGGAATCAAGAACACTAAGATTATTCTTTTCAAGAATATGTGTCAAGTGATCAACTTGTTTCTTCAAATATTTATGCTCATCACGAACATGTATTTTATAATAGGCACATTTGACCTTCTCATGCTTAGTCTTGTTTCCTTTTGAATATGAGGTCTCATTATCTACTTTTAGAGCAACTGATTTTTATCCTTTTTCTCATTTCTATTATTTTGTTTCTTATCCTTATTACCACTTTTTCCTTGTTGTTCATTTGTGCCATGATTAGCATCCAAGGAATGTGACTTAAAGAAGACTTTAGAGTACCCATCTAGATTAGCTTATCTTGCTCCTATGTGAGACAAGTGGTAAAATCATCCAAAGATGGCATGGTGAATTGAGACCCAAGTGCATCCTTAGTAGCATAGAAGTTAGAAACAGATATTGAATATTCAAAACTTAGCTTAGAGAGAATAATTAGAATCAATTTTCATATTTCTTATCAATTCCACATTGCTTTTTTTGTAGCCTTAGTTATTTCAATTTGGTGAAGAAATATTGAACTGTGTTGAAGCTGTTTGGACTTAAATTGATTAGTTCATTTTCCAACATATGACCCCTCATAGAATCTTGAGTACCAAATAGAGATTCTAGTTTTTTCTATATTTCATTTGGAATATTTAGAGATTCAATATGAAAGAGAAAATTAGGAGATATAGAAAAGCACAATTCTTCATATTCTTCATCATATCTATTAAACCACTTAGGATTTTCCTCATCTTTAATAGGTTCAATTTCTAGTCCCATTGTTATTCCATGCAAACCAAGACTTCTTAAGTAAATTTGCATTTTAGACTTTTACTCAAAATAGTTGTATGCAATTAGAATAAGAACTATTATTTGAGCCATCATGATTAGATGGAAAAAGGAGTGTCGAAAGAAAGAAAATACAAGAATTCTAAAACACCCTGACCCTTTTCAATAGTATAAAAAATCATCCCCCTCAAATATTATAAGGTTGGAACTTTATAGTTTAGTGCGTTTACAAATAATTTTCTAAGATACAATGCTTAATAGGCCCATAATGGAAAAATACAAGTTTTGATACAAAGTGAACTTGAGAAAAAATTCTAGAAACATTATCCTTATAACTATTTAGTGCTCTTCACAAAAATTCCAATGCTTATTCATTTCTGAAAAATGGAGCATTGGGGTGAAAGTTATGGCCTATTGAAGAAAATAGCAACAAACAACTTCAACCTAAAATATTTGGCAAAAAATGACAAAAATTCTTTTCAATACCTCCATGGATGGAAATTTTGCATCCCCAACTTTTTGATGATATCTTATTTTTAGAAAACAAACATTGTGGAAAAAATTTATTCACTTGTGAAAAAGTACTCAATTTGGCCTATTGGAGGGCCTACGTAGTGGCCCCTTGGCGGCCCTTATGTGGTGACAGTGGTGGTGGTGGCAATTAGGAAGTGACTAAGCAATGGATAGGCTAACTTGGTTGAAATTTCATGGAGGATTGGAAATAACCACTTGTGACTTTGGTAAAACATGTCACAGTTTATTCCTTTGGTCGTAGTTTAAAAATAACCATTGTCATTAGCCATGGTAGTCAAGGAATGTCTATGACTATAAGCCGCAAGTGACATTTGTTGCAGGTTGGTAGTTTAAGCCTCGGGTGATTTTGTAGGCTACAAGTGGCCCGTGTAGATTGCATTGCTTAAAAGAGAGCTTTTAAATATATTTTAATTTTTTTGTAATTTTTTTAATAAATTCGTACAACTGCTACACCTGGGGGGCCATACGACTCCTTGGAAAATAAAATAAAATTCCTTGCTAGCTCCCAGCTCCAAATATGGGAAAATTTTGAGTCAAAATTTATCTCCTCAGCCTCTTGAACACAATGAAAAGGTCCTTTTTGGCTAAAAATTCTCCTATAAAAAGTTGTTCACCAGAATTGACCTTCAAGGTTCCCTTGTTTGCAACTATGTCATACGATCTCCAAATCAAATAAACAAAAGCCAATATTGACTTTCTCAAGCCTCCTAGATGTGTTGGAATAGTCAAAGATGTTACCAATATAACTAGAAATGTTGCAACCACCCAAATCTCACAAAACACACATGTAATATGAAGAGGCTATTAAATCTTTGCAAACTCTTTCTGATTATACAAATTATTCAACACACAAGAGAAGAGTGTATGAGAATTTATAAGATCTTACATGAAAAACCCAATCTCTCAATTAAGAATATAAAAACTTATATTTCTCAAAAAAAGTTATGATACCATGTTTGAAATTTCAAATAGATTGAATAACCCAAGGAAATTTATAAGATAAATTCAAAGTCACATAAACTAAAAAAAAATAAACAATGCAAACCAACAACCTTGAGAGATATGTAATTTCAAGATGAAAAAATTGCATTAAGAGCTTCTAAGATGAAAAATGCAAGCTAGGCAGTGTGTTTATATAGAACTAAGGAGAGGATGGAGGTGGAAAATCAATCAATAGGAATTGAGCACCACAAACCACCAATATTAAATAAAGTGATGAAAAGGTAAATGCTCCACTCTTTAAGGGTGGGAACAACTCATCACCTTATCTCCTAATTATTAAATAATAAACCCACTTTATTATCCTAAGAAAGCTTAAAAAGTGTAGGAAAAACCTATAACTAAGGGAAAATAAATTAACCCACTAGAAAAATAAAACATACACCAACATGATTAACTTTGAAAAATGGGCCTAACTATAGAAAATAAATGATATTTATGTTAGTTGATTCGTTAGGTTTGTGATGTCTAATCATTTTTATATTTTGAGATGTTTTTATGTGTGAGGTTTAGTTTTTTTGTTTTTTAGGAAAAATTCTATAAGCATATATATTTATATTTATAATAAAGATGTATAATGGATTATGAATTCATGGCTCTCATCAAAAAAACTTGAGCCTTTTGAATTTTACAAAAAACAATCAAGGATAGCCAAAATTTGGTCATAGTATCCTAGTTATACCATATGATTTGAGGCCGAACAAAAAAAAGGCCATGTCTGAGCATTACATTTGCAGTATTTTTAGAGTCCTAACAAAATTGGGGCTGTATCTAAGCATTCCTTCTTCAAATTTAAAAAAAAAAAGACAATTTATATTTTACTACTCCTCCATCTGGTCAACTTGGACGCCATTTTCATCTTAGTGCTCCTATAGATTCTCATTTCAGACTGCACTAGTGGTAGAGCATTGAGATTCAAGGGCATGACATTGTGACATCTTGGAGAATAAATATCAATGTTTGTAGCCTCTAGAACCACTATGACTGGAGGATTATACTCATGAATGAGTTGCACCATAATTGCATTTACCCTCACTCTGATCCTTTTAGCTAATTCATAGTCGATCTCCGCTGCATACCTATCAAGAACCACCTACAAGTAATTTTATTTTTATGAATAGGCACTAATCTATATTAATTATAAATATTAACATACATATTCACAAAAAAAGGTTGGTGGTAAGAAGGCACACCCTGAGAGTCACATGGGTAGTGCCCAGAAAACAAAAAAGCTTAACAATCACATGGGCCTAGCCCAGATATCCAAGCTAAAAAACATAAAAAATCCATTAAGTGGACAATGTAGTACCAACAGAGCCAAGAGGGTCTCTGTCATCTAAAGGCTTCCCCCATACATCCGTGGGGTCTGGAGTGATGTCAAGAGGAGGACCCCAACCATCATTAACAACTTTATCTTTATCTTTATCCTCATGTTGGGGCGAGATTGCAAGTGTCAAACGCAATTTTTTTTTACTAGAGTCTAGCTAACTAGAGCCACTAGCAGGAGTATTATCAGAGGGCCACCAAGAACCACCACCATTGCTCCCCACCACTCCTCTAGAGGGCCACCCCTGGCCAACCCTTGAAGGAGGAGAACGAGACTGCTGAGGAGGGTAGGAACCATGCTAAAGAGGAGGATGAGAGCAAGGGAAAGTAGAGCCACTCCATTGTCAACCCTGAGAGGGTGACCAACTGTGAGAGGAATTGGGAAAAGTAGTTACCCAAGCCACAGTACATGGGGCATGGCCCCAATGATCCAAAAGAACCTAAAGGTGAACCACCTCAAGTGCAACCTTGTTAACTTGAACTTGAATTTGTAAGAGCACATTAGAAGAAATAATAGCTTTAGAATACAAAGAAACATTTTTATCTATTTGGGTGTTAGAAAATATGTAGGCATTTCTATCTTTCCAAATATTGAAGAGGATTTCCATCCTAAAAGTGTGTCAAAGCTAGGTATATTTAGTAGGAAGTTTGGGAAAATCTCCCAACAGAACATATTCTAGGAGAAAGGCTCTGGTTTGAAAGGCAAAAAGAAGTAATGAATCTAATTCTAAAACTATTGAGCTTTGGTACAAAACCAAAAGAAATGCTTAAAAGACTCAGCTTGCCCACAAAAAAGGCACCGAGGGTCTTGGGCCCCCAAGTGAATGAGCCAAGCCCCATAGGTAAGCCTTGGAAAAGAATACACCAAGCAAAGTGGGCAAGTTTTAGCTCAACACTTGTAAACCAAGTGGCAAAGAATCTTTTTCGCTAGACATGAGCAGAGGATTGAAGAAGCCACAGACTTTCAATCATTGGAAAATGTGGTGAAATCCACATATAACCAAGCCTAGGCTTGTAATTCCTAAAAGGGGTGTCTAGGTACCACTTCCAGTCCTTCCACTAGGGCGTGGTCCCATGAGTTTCCACCTTATGAAGGATATATGCAAGAATAGCATTCACTAGACCATCATAAGTATCATGGTCTTGGTTTTGAAGACTATAGAGATCACGAAAATCTTCCCATGACATGATGCACATTATGGATCTTTGAAACACATGGTGCAAATTTTGAATACCTATCTTGTGGAGTCTTAGTGCCTTAAGCCAAGGTGATGACTTGGTCAATGCTTGACCATTACTGGCAAAGAGAGGTGACCACCAAACATTTTGTTGATTGAGCAAAAGCCCATCATGGAAACTAGAGATGAACTAGCGGAGCCAAGGCTTAACCACTTCCTAGGCTCTCCAAATGCGCTTGGCCATGAAAGTTCCCAAAATTTGGACTAGTTCCTTCATACCCATAAGGGTTTGAAAGCCAATCCCTGTCCAGGTGGGTTTGTGAATAGGAAAGTGAGATTGGATGCAATTCCTGAGGAGAATTTTCTAGTAAGGGCTCTAATTATCCATTTCACACATAAGGTAGTCCCTTGTCATTGAGTGGAGAGAAAACCAAGTCCTCCAAAGTCTCTAGGAAGGTAGCAGAACTCCCATAAAACATGGTGAACCCTCTATGGGACTCCGTAGAGACCCAAAGAAAGTCCCAAAGCATATTTTCAACCTTGGCATAGGCAACCTTCGAAGGAGCCCAACAAGAGGAGTAATAAACATCTGTAGCCACCAAAATCTTAGAGCATGCTTGGAATTTCTTGGCCAGAGAAAGAGACTTGGTAATCTAATATGCTAGCTTTAGCTCAATCCTAGAGAGAAAAACTTGCCACAACTCAGTTGGAGAAGCCTGGAAAGTGAAGGGAATGCCCAAAAACTAAAATATTTCCCCTAGCCTAATCCATTTCCAACTGTACTACTGGAACCAATGAAGTGGGAAAAATAGACTACCTATAACACAAAGTTTTATGCCATTGAATGGAAAAGCTAGACGCAAGACAAAAAATGTTAAGACATTCAAGGGACACCTTAATATTCTTATCTTCCTTGAGAAGTGTGAGGAACGAGTGATCAAAAAAATTACAATTAACAAGTTAAGCCTGGGAGTTATGCAAGGCAATGGCTTTAACACACTGTTGAGAAACCACATTGACCAGTAGATAACCAAATCCTTTGACAAAAAGCACATGAAGAGAAGGAGAAAGAGGGCATCCTTGTTGAATGGAGCAGAATAAACCAAAGGCAAAGGATTGGCGGCCATTAATGGTGATAGAAGCAGAGGCGTTTAAGAAAATCATTTGGAAAACCTAGATGAAATTAGGCCCAAACCCCAAGGCTTTCAACATGGCCAAACTGAAAGTCCACTCAATGCGGTCATAGGCTTTAGCAAAGTCTATTGTGAAAAAAATAGTTTTCTGGTCCAAACGCTTGGCCCACTCCATACCTTCCCAAACAACAATAATGTTATCCAAAATAAATATGGACTTGATAATGTAAGTAATTTGAATTTTAAATCTCCATGGTCCTCTTAATTGTATTATACATAGATACATAGGTGCTCCTATGTAGTAGAAAATGTTGAGGAAAAAAAACCTCTGACATATCCTTGACCTCTCCATAGGTCATAGTTTTGAGATTCTCTCAAAAGGATATTGTTATGTAACTAGCCATCTTTTACCACTTTGTAATAAGCTTCATTGACCAAAAACATTGCAATAAATCAAAGAGATTTGAGACAAAAATGGATAAAAGTTGAGAGGCAAACAACATTCATCTTGCTTTTGGTTGGATTATTTCATCCCCTATGACCCTCTTGATGCATTTCTTGAACTCTATACAGTGACCCTTGAAAACTAGCTAAAATTTTGCATCTTCATTAGCTTCTATGAATGGTAGCTCCCATTCATTCACTGAATACAAGCTTTGTAATTGTGTGGGTAGTATTCCATGATTGATTTTTGGCAAGCTCTACAAACTTGTGACTCTACACACACCTCTTTTTTTCTTCAACATGCTTATTGATGCATATGGGAATTGTAATGTGTGAGGTTTAGTTACATTGATGGTGTTCAAGTTTTTCTTGTTTGTATGTTACTAAAGTTTCAACGCTTGTGTAAAATTATGCTTTTATGTTCCAAGAATTATGCTATAGAAGAGTGCACATTATGATGCAAAAAATACACATGAAAGAGAATCAAGTTGTTTGCTAAAGCATGAGTAAACACTCTATCCAAGTCCCTAGAAAGAAAATAATGGAGGTGGATGAATGAAAAATGGATATGGTAAGTGATAGAAAGAATACTATAGAATGGACATAATGGGTGGATTAAACCTACCCCCAAGTGTATAGGGCACTTATAGTTAATTGATATCAAGTTCTACAGATGATTCCCACAAGTTGGTTTCGATCATGGTACTCTCCCAAGGCACCATATGAATAGTATTCACTAGAGGGAAATTTTTCTCTTCTTTTTACTCGTTTTGTATTTTTTTTAAATCTATGTTTTGGTATTTTTGATGACTTGTTTTTTTCCTTGCTTCAATTATGAAAATAATTGAGGTGCATGATGTTCATGGATTCTTCCAAATTTTGACCATTTGATGTATGTGAGTTGAATGCTCCTACCATGATATGCAAGTAGCATATTTTTTCATAAATTATTTTCTAGGGTCATGCCCCTAGTCTGCACCCCATATGACACAAGGTAAAATCAAACCCTTATTCTCAAACTCACAACACATACATGCAACTCAAAAAAAGGCAAGAATTCAACTCAAATCTGATGGAAATGTCTCATAATCTTCATTCAAAATCTCCTAAATTATTACAACTTCAAGGCATAACTGAAAATACATTCATTTACATCCATATGGGCTGATGGATTCTATTACAAATCTGAAACTAAACTGATTTAAAATAGCAATAAACAATCACAAAATTATTTCCTTCAAACAAACTTATTTAACAAGATTTTTCTTTTGCATGTTGCATACTTTCAGTGGACCCCTTTTGCTGCAAACCTCTATAACCCCATCCTTGTGTTGCTGCAACTTCATCTTCAGACCTTCAAATACATGGTATCTTGGTATTTTCTCGAAGGGCTATGCCCTAGGCCTTCCTCTCCAATTTTTGGCATTAAGACCCCCCTGAAAATTGCCAAGTTTGCATCTTTTTAACAAAGAATTCACCACCATTTCTTGTAACTCCCCAATTACCACACCAAACCTAGAAAATACTCATAAAATGCATTAAAAATGAACATAATAAATGTTAAAATCATCTTTGAACCCACATTCATGAAATTGTCAATTTTGGATGACAACTTGGATTCCCCACTCCACTCAACATGACTCCTAGAATAGAAAGAAAGCCAACAACTCAATCTTGGGCACACAATTTCCATTGCTACATTTAAGGAATAATAAATGAGTTATCATAGATTTTATCTCCCAAAAATCAATGCCCAAATTTCCTATTTGATTTTTCAAGATTCAAAATTGCCTCCACAACTATCTCCAACACCAAAATTTACAACATTAATAAAGACCAATTTATTTAAAATATTATTTTGGCCAAATATTGCAAGTTCTTTTTTCAAATAAATAATTACCAAACCTTAGGAAAATTAAAATAAAATTCCCTCTTTTTTCTTGATGAGGATTTCCCTTCACCATGGATGCTCCTGCATCAGACACCCAAGGCAATTTGAAATGTTTCATGAATTGAAATCATAAATATTTGTAGATCATGTGCATGTTCTTCCATGTTTCTTCCTTATCCACCTGTTTCTTCATCTTCACCCTACTCTAAAACTTCATGTCTCTTCCTTCATCTTTCCTCTCTTTCTTCCCCTCATAACTTCACCTTGCTATACCATGGTTCATATAAAGATCCAACTTTATCATTCTCAACACTTGCACACAAATCAACATTAATGAATCCATGGAAATTAATAAATTCTATCTGCATATCTATCTCACCTATTTCTCCTTCACCCTATGTTTCTTCTATGTCAACAAAATTAATCATACCTTGTTGTATTTCAGATTGTAACCTATTATTTTTGCACCTTACCATCTCTCTTTCTTCACTTCCTTTTACCATTTCACCTTCACAAAAATTTGCTTCATTAGCAACATTGACAAAATTCGATAAATCAACAATTACCTCTATTTTCTTCTCCTCACTCATTACTCCAAATTTTACTCCTTCAAAGAGGCATGTAATAGCTGCAACCTCTTTATTTTCATCATTTTATTCTATCATTTCTCCCTCAAATATTTTTTCTAACTTCCTTATCTCCTCTTTCAACAGGAGACTATCTTCTTCTTCATCATTCTCTTTGTCAAATCTAGGACTATCAAAGTCCATTTTCTAAATTGTTGCAACTTCATCCACAAATTCATCTACTCCTTTGGCATGTAAATAATCATTAATATAATTAAATATTACCTTTTTTTTTTATATCCTTCTCATTTTCACCACTTTCTTTGTCTTTGCTAAATCCTACAAACAAAACATCTTCAGATAAAAAAAAATCATTAAAATTACCATTAAATTTATGATCCACATTGACCATTTTCTCTTCTTTCTTGCTCCATCCTTTCTCCATGCTTCTTTTCTTTTTCCTATCCTCTTTCAAGAGAATGTTCTTCCTATATCCCTCTTTTCATATTTCCACTTCCTTTTTAATCATCTTTTCAAATACATCTACTTCAACCCAGAGCTTTTCAATTTATTCACAACACTTCCTATTTTCCACTTCTTCCTAATATTATTACTAGAATAAAATTATTATTAGCCTCATCATGACCCATTTGATCCACTCTGGAATGGACTACCCCACTTTATAAGATCTGTCTACACACAAATCACACACATCACCACCACAGGTCTTGGTGCAAACTGCCTCACATCGTCGCTTATTCCTGCACACTCAGGACAACCCGTTTTGATACCACTAATGAAAAGGAAAATCAAACCCTCATTCTCAAACTCAAAACACATACATAAAACTCAAAAAAGCAATAAATCAACTCAAATGTATTAGAAATGTCTCATAATCTTCATTCAAAATCTCCTAAATTATTACAACTTCAAGGCATAATTGAAAATACATTCATTCACAACCATATGGGCTAATATATTCCATTAAAAATATGAAACTAAACTGATTTAAAACAACTAAAAACAATCACAAAATTATTTCCTTCAAATAAAATTCTTTAGCAAGATTTTTCTCCTACATTTTGCATACATTTTGTGGACCCCTTTTTTTGTAAATTAAACCTATGTAACCCCATCCATGTGTTGTTGCAACTTCATCTTCAGACCTACAAAAAATTGGTATCTTGGTATTTTCTCCAAGGTCTATTCCCCAAGCCTTCCTCTCCAAATTTTGGCATCAAGACCCCCCCTAAAAATTGCCAAGTTTGCATCTTTTTAACAAAAAAGTCACCACCATTTCCTATAACTCCCAAATTTCCACACAAAACATAGAAAATCCTCACAAAATGCATTAAAAATGAACATAATAAATGTTAAAAGAATCTTTGAACCCACCTTCATGAAATTGCCAATTTTGGATGACAATTTGGATTCTCCACCCACTCAACTCGATCCCTAGAATAGAAAGAAAGCCAACAACTCAACCTTGGGAATCCAATTTCCCTTTCTACATTTAAGGAATAATATATGATTTTTCATAGAGTGTATCTCCCAAAAATCAATTCCCAAATTGCCTATTTGATTTTTTAAGTTCAAAATTTCCTCCACAACTATCTCCAATACCAAAAATTACAACATTAATAAAAAACAACTTATTTAAAATATTATTTTGGCCAATTATTGCAAGTTATTTCTCCAAATAAATAATTACCAAACCTTAGGAAAATAAAAATAAAATTTCCTCTTTTTGTTTGATGAGGATTTCCCTCACCGTGAATGCTCCTACATCACCATATATTTTTTGTGAGAATATTTGATCCTTAAGGTCACACCTTTCATATTTAGACATATTAATGAAGCACTATCATAGCCCCTACAACAAAGGCTACCTCCAACATAAGTGAAGTGGGAGTCTTGATGGATGGAGGATATTGAATTTGTTGAAGTTGGGAAAAATCAACTCCATAGCTCCCAAGAATCACCTGCATTCACACACATATCACAGAAAGAGAGAATAGAAAATCTATGGTGACCAAGAGCTATTGATCCAAAAAGAATGAATAATTGAATAATAAGTATCTTCTAATGATAATACAATAGAGAATCCTTATAAAAGGATAATTAATCTAGAAACCATAGGTGAGGATGAAATAAGATCATGAAATGTTTTCTCATCCTATGACATGAGACATAAAAGAACACGAACTAAGTAAGCTTAAGTAATTAGAGGAAAAGGAACCTAATAATTAAATAAATAAATAATTAGGAAATACATTTTACTCTAACACCCCCTTTAAGTGAAACTTAGCGAGAAGCTCAAACCTCTAAAGATGAATGCATGATCAGTCCCAACAAACAAGGCTTGGTGAGGTACCCATGTACAAATAAAAGATCTCCCAAAACTGGAGAAAAATCCAGTGGGAGAAAAATCCTCTCCAAAAGAGAGAAATACAAGTGAAGGATTAAAGAAGCCTCCAAACAAGAGTGAAGGATGAAGAAGCCTCCAACCAAGAAATGTCCCAGAAGATAGGAACAAAGCATGAAGATGAAGAACACCACTGAAGCATGAAGAATCTGTAAACATTGTCAAAGAATGACTACTATAGTGTTGAAAGAAGAACCTCCACTGAAACAGATGATGATCAAGATCAAGAAGACAAGAATCTGCATGGGTTCCCTCAATGACACTACTTGAATCAGATGGAAGAAAAAAGAAAAACACTTGGAACTCAAAGATACAAATGGCACAAGTACCAAAAGTCTGAAGAATTGATTAGGTGAAAGTGGAAGGTCGCCTCCAAAATAGGAATGCAAGAGTGTCTACATGGTAAGTGCTCCATATCACCTAAATAATGTATGTTAAGTGCTCCATCTCACCTACATGGTAAGTGCTCCATCTCACCTAAATGCATGTAACTAGCCACTAATGTATGTTGCATCCAAAAGTACATAAGAACAAATAATGTATACATAGCTCACCCTAACATGAACCAAGGAAGCATTAGCACCAATAGTAGAAACCCCCCCATAATGCTGACAAGGGAGAGCCATGACAAACACACTAAAACTAAATGCGAGAAAGAAGTGCATGAAAAAGAATCAAGAACATCTAAACATGCAAACATGAAAGTACCAACACATATAAAGGGTGTAAAAACAAAAAGGCACACACACATGAGGCTATTGTTGTGGAAGGGGCACTCACTTGACAAAGGTATGATGGAAAACAAAGGAAAACATCGACCCCCCATGACACTTTATATCATAGTGCAAGTACAATAAGGCACAAAGTGATGTGAAAGATCCAAATAATACACCATAAATGTTGATGCACTTTATTCCAGTGTATTTATATAAGAAGTGCATACAGTGGAAGCCCATAATGTCCAAAAAAGGACTATATGCTGAAAATACAATTCTTTGATAGAAAAAGAGGAAACTGGTAGCACCATGATGAAGTATAGGAAAAAAACATGAACTTTAAAAAAAATAGCACCCAAAAAGGATTTTTCCCGTCTAAGTCTCTAAAATGAGAACTACACAACAACATTAAGAAAACTGAATTGTGGAAAAACTAGAAGTCCAAACTGAAAACCACCTACACCATTGTGAAGAGTACAAAATTCTACCCTATTTCAAAGAAAAATTGCACTGGAAAAGACCACAATATGGATGAGATATGGCCTCTAGAAGTTAGGGTACAAAACAAAAAAGCCCAATGGAGAGGGGCTGAGTAGGGAAAAAGAAGACTCCTCTACCAAATTTGTCAAAAATTCCTCCAATATACATCAAATTTATAACACTGAGAGAAAATCCTCCAGGTACAATGATTTATTTATTGCATAAAAAATGCAAAAAATGGACTATTTTATTTTAAAGTTAAAAAAATCCCAAAAAAAACTATTATATTTTTTTAAATAAAAAATATATTAATAAATGTGGTATTAATAAATTATATTAAAAAAATTGTGGCAAGCCACTTGGGCCACCACCACCCTACCAATGGAAGGGGGCGGTACCCTTAGGGTACCCCCCACTAAATGCAGTTCTTAATATAAATTTTAATAAATAAAAAGCCTGTATACCCTCACAAAAAGGGTTTTTAATTTTTAATTTTAAAAATTGCATAAGGATTTTTTTTTAAATGAATTTCCACGACTTGCTTGTTGGGGAGGTCGTACGACCTCTCTAGAAAAAAAAATTCACCTTAGAAGCTCCCAACACAAATTTTGGTGATTTGACAGGCAACAAAAATGTAGCTACTCTCTGGATCCAAAAAAATCAATCGCTTCAAACCCTTGTAGATTGAACCTCTAGAGTCCAAATCAGGCCAAACAAAATATAGAACTAACTTTCCCAATAGCTTTGAATCCAATGGAAAACACTAATTTTCTCCAAGATGCACCGAATGATAGCTCAAGGAACAAAATCTCTTATAAAGAGAAGAGATTGCAGGTTTGAAACTTTGATACCCTATTGAAGTTGGGAAAAATTAACTCCACATCTCCCAAGGATCACCTACAATCAAACACCTATCATAGAAAGAAAGAATAAAAAATCTATGAAGGCCAAGAGTTATTGATCTAAAAAAATCATGAATCATTGATTAATACACATCTTCTAATGATAATACAATAGAGAATCCTTATAAAAAGATAATTAACCTAGAAACCATAAGTGAGGATAAAACAAGATCATGGCATGTGTCCTCATCCTATGGCATGCAACATAAGAAGAAAACATTGTTGTCCCTATGGTTGTCGTTGCACCAAAAGATTAACCTGTTAATGCCTGATACAACCGCCATAGTTAACAGATCCATGGGAGGTGGTTAGTCCATGTCACGAATCCCAATGGGAGCACTGACTATCTGCCAACAATCACCCCCTTAGCATTACTCAATGGGATTCGAACCTAACAAATTTGGCTCTAATACCAATTGTTGGCCCCACGACTACTGTTGCACCAAAAGGTTGACCTATTAATGCCTGATACAACTGCCAGAGTTAATGGATCCATGGGAGGTGGTTAGTCCATGTCATGAATCCCATGGGGAGCACTGACCAACTGCCAACAAACATGACCTAAGTAAGCTTAAGTAATTAGAGGAAAAGGAACCTAATAATTAATAAATATTTAATTAGGAAAACCTTTTACTCTAACAAAAAATTTAAATTGGGTAATAGATTTGTGAAATTTTGGATTTTGGACTTAGATCTTGAATTCATGCATTTTTTGGATTTTGAATTTATAATTTTAGATGATGGATTTTAGTTTAGATATGGAATAAGGGAAAAAAATATCACATATATTATTGTCCAATCTACTATTAATGAGGTAACAAAATTTTATTTTACCCTTTGATCAATAGTAGGTATACTTATGATTATTTTAGGAACATTTTTTTCTTCAATGTTGAAATTTAAGAAAACGTATAACTAAACTAAATTAGGAGAATTGAGTTTCATATATATTGGTGTGAAAAGATTCTCACCAAGATATTTGTCTTCACATTATTGATTCTTTTATTGTTTGTAACCTACTAGGACCTCGAAGAGGTTATTACTAAATGATTTGTATTTTATTATTTTGAGCTTCTTTTGATTTTTTTAATTTGTGATCATTTCCTATATTTAGATTCATTACTATAATTTGATATTTTACTTCATATGAATACTTTTCTTCATTTTGATTAATAAATTATTCATGCTTCCTAAAAGATTTTTATTTGTTTAAATTATTTTCAAAACCATTTTTATGATCCCTAGGTGGGTTATTATCTTGGATTACATGGATAACTTCAAAATTTTGAAATAAATTCAATGATGTGTTATATTTTTGGTTTTAAGGAATAGGTTTGGGGTTAATAATATCATTTAAGAATTTGTGGCAAAAAGGTCTTTATAGTGGCTGAATAACCTAATTTAAATGTTTTTAATAAACAATAAGCTTTCTCAAAAATTAAAGTTTCATTAACATCATTGTATGTCTCATCATGGTGCATGTATCATAGGCCCTATGCATTTGGATTTTCATTAACTCCAAAATTCCTTATTCATAAAATCTTGATCCTTTCCCTTGATGTTTCATTCTTTCACATATTTTGTTTATAATAGGGACAAATTCATTTTTTCTAAAGAAAGGTGCTTTCTCTTCATCATCATAGAGTCAAGAAAAATTTGAATTCTCAATCTTTTCATCTATTGTAAAACCATGTTGAAGGAAACTAGTTGATTTGTGTTTTACTGGGGCTTTTACCTTCTTTTGACTTATGTTAGTCTTGTCATGATCTTAAAGAGAAAGGAAAATATTTCTTATGTATAAGTAAAATTGGATCTCATATTCTCCATAACATTTTTCAATGATCTTGATATGAGTCTTATAATGTGAATGTAAGGTTATTTGTATCTATTTAGGATGATAACTTCTTTTGCTTCAAATACTAGAAATGCTTTAGTGATTAGGTATTGATTCATTTTGTAACAATTCCCTTCCAATATTTTAAAATATTAAAAAGGTTGAGGTTTAGGGGGAACAATTATTTCAATTCTTAAATGAGGGAATTCAATGTATTGATGGAAGTGGAAGGTGTTGGAAATAGGATGCCATTTAATTACAATCCTAAACATTATTTATTTCATGTATCTCCTAAGTCCTTAGAAAGTGTTCTCAAACACTAGGATTAGAAAGAGATTAATTTTGAATGAAATAATCATGTTAATTTACATTTGTAATTGATTCTAAATGTTAGGAGCATGTGAAGGCATCCAATATGAGTTCCTAAATAATAGGGGCACATGGGGTGCCCACATGGAAGGTGGCACTCACCTTGAGTTAAGTTAACTGTTTGGAGAAAAAGATAACACTTCTGTAATACATGTAAAGATCCTAAAAGTTAGGGATTCATGTTTACATGCATGAAGTTTAGTTCAGTTTAGTTTAGTTTAGTTCAGTTTAGTTTAGTTATGGTTCAGTTATCTTTAGTTAGTTTTATTTGAATGCTAGTTGACTTCAATTAACTTGGAATGCATGACTAATGACTTGAGTTGCATGACAAATAACATGTGACTACCTTCAGTTAACAGGGGATGACCATTCTTGCATGAATGGTGGAGAGATATGTTTTAGTTAATAGAGAATGACTTGGACCCACCTTGGGCGCCCAAGTTGGCTTCTTGGAGTTAACACTTTTGCATGCTAAGATAGTTTAGAAGGCTGAGTTAAGTGGTCCCATTCTTGGGCACCAACTTTGAGGATAATCCTTGAAGATATTTTCAGAATAAAGGTTGAGTTATGACTTCAGTTTGGGACACCCAAATGGATGGAGTTGATTTGAAATTGTTCTTCATGGTAGAACTCTACTTGCAAGAGATAGGCGTAGGTTTTTGGTGATAAGCTTTGAGATTTGTAATTGTAACTCTTTTGGAGTTTACAAGGTTGATTATTGTATATTTATCTCAAGCAAGTTGAAGAGAGTTCATATCAACTTTTATTGCAAGTTGTAAAGAAGATTTGTTGAAGGAAAAAGGAGCATCTCAAGGAAGGATTGGAATTATTGTAATCTTACTCTGAGATTAAATAATACATTGATTCTTGGTGGATTTTTTTCCCGAAAGGGTTTCTCCATGGTATATGTTGTGTATCTTCTAATATTCTGTCTAATTCTTCTACAACCGTTTGTCTTCATTCTACAAATGATAAAATGAATTAATTAGATAATCACCCACAAAGAATCTATAACAAAGAATACGTATTTAGATCAACAAGTATAATAGTTTTACAAAGTATTAAGCTACATAAACACCTCAATTTTCAACAGAAGGTACAACTTTACTGGCATGGATGTAGGGGTAACATAAGAGGATATTATATGGGAGATCAAGATTAATAACATGTAGTGATGTTTTTTGCATAATTTACCCAACTTTAATTGGTAGGTGTAATTTCCCTATTGATTGTTTCTTTACATTTCCATAATCCTTGATAGTAATAGTTTGTGGATCTAGATCTTTTCTTGAACAACCAATATGTTGTACTATAAATCTCAAATTGAAAATGTTTAAACTTCATCCATTAGCTATAAGCACCCTCTTCACTTTATTTCTAGTGATGATATATTCAATGTATAGGGGATGTTATGGTATGATCATATAAAAGGCATGCCATGTTGGCTAAATTTACTATGGTGGTTTGAGGATAAGTAACCCACAAGAGCTTGAAATTTTTATCAATCAATATTGTTTGAGACTCTCAACTCTTGTAAGAATTTGTACAATACTTACCTATAAACATTGGATCACCTAAGAAGCTCCATGATTTATATTTTTATTGGAGTCTTCTCAAATTTTTCGATAAGGTTGTATTCACCCTTAGGATTAGATTAGAAGAGGCCTTGGAAATAGTGATCTTATTATGTCTTATGGTAATAAAAAAATCAAAGGATTTAATTTTAGTAGTAGTTATTTGATCATTAGGGTGCTTAATGTGACAAACTATGGGATTATGCAAGAATGAATCTTCTTATAACAGACATTATTGGTATAATTATTTTTTTAAACCTAATCAAAAAATGGATGTGATTGATTATGCTTCAAAAAGGGTCTTCTTATGTCCCTAACTAATTTTTTTTTTTTTCAAATCTGATCCCTTCTATTTGAATATCTCATTTATCAATAAGGTCTTTGCATATAATTCTTCAATTGTATATATTTTAGCTTGGTGAGATTTGATCTTATAATTTTTATAATACTCATGTTCTCTTTACATACTATTTTAGACCTGTTTTCATCAAAAGTTTTAGTAAATTAAAAATTACCATATTTTTATCAACCATTTTATGAAACACATATTCTAATTAATCCCCAAGGGATGTGAATTGTGCTCACTTTATCTCCTTCTGTGGTTTCCTAGTTGGAATATTTAAATGTTTTATGGGTTTTGTATGAATTGAATGTATTTTGAATCTACAACTCTATAATCCACTACATTTTCATTTATGTTGATGAACTTGGGTTTATCTAGTTGTTTTTGTGTTTGGAGAAAATTTTGACAAGACTTTTAGCAATAAGGGATTTATCTAATTGTCTACCATTTTCAAATATATTATAAAAAATAGTTACATAAAGTATTTGCAAGTGGAAATCCATTTTTATATTTACATTGGTGATAAAATATTGACTAGTTTTTTTTGTATGTGCCAAGGAAATCTACTTCCTAAGCCTCTCTATCATTAGAGGAAAGAGAAGAACCTCCCCCAATTTCTTTATTTTTTATTACAAGGTCCACCATTATCAATGCATGTTCTATATTGTAAGAAAATAGTTGCTTAAATAATTTTGTTAAATTCAAGAATGAACTGTAATAGTGCCTTTAGGTAAGTGTAAAATTCATTCAAGAGCTTCCTCTCCCAGGATTCTAAGAAATATTTTTGTTAGATATGTGTCATCATGAGAAAAATATTGAAATGCTAGATATAATTATTTCATATAGTCTCATGGATCTCCATTTCCCTTATACTTATCAAATTTATGTATTTCAAACTATGAAAGAAAAGATATTTTTGATATTGATCTATCAAGGGGATAGGATAACTCTTCAAAATTGTATCTATTATTTTTGTTTTAGGTCCCATTTTTAGGTCCTTTATTTCATCTTGTATAGCTTAAAACTCTTGGTTATGATATTGTTGATAGGTTTTATTGGTTTAATTTTATTGATATCATTAATCGACTTGGTTATTTATATTTTATTGTTGGATTTGATTAATAGATTGGGGTAGTTTATAGTAAAATTTTAAGTTACGGGACTTCATTTTAATTTAATTTTGAGATTCATGTTGTGACGGTTTTTCCTTATTTTTATTTTGGTCACCTTTTTGCAAAAAAAATTATTATTTTTGATTAAGAGAAAAGTGGAATTTGAAGGGCTTGTGAAGTCCTATTACATTAAAACATACAATAGAATAAGCACAAAAAACATTAAAAAATTTGCAAAAAGCGAGTCCCCAATAGAAAAGACAAAAAACCACCTAAAAACTAATAGATGCAATGGCAACCACTTAAAGGTTCTTGAAGGTCTTAGAATTTTCCATTTCTTGAAAATAAAATTCCTCCTAAAGCTTAGTGAACTCAGCTTTATTGTTAATTAAAATACAATCTTAGTTTATAGGTTCCTCACTTAGGATACCTTTAGCCCAATATTTGTTTTGAATTAAGTATTTTTCTTTCATCACACATCCTTCTTTAGAGTATAAGAAATCATGAGGTTCATATGAATATTAATTTTTATTAAGACCATGACTATCATTATCACTATCATTTTGGTTTCCATTTGGATTTTGAGAGGCTCTTTCAAATAGATAAGGATTTTCGACCATGAAGGAAAGGACACTTTTTGTTGAATTTCATGTTATATTTTGGTTCTTATAGTTATTAGTGGCATATTTTTTCTTATTTTATTTATTTATTTTGGTTTAGCATGGGATTAGCACAAAGGGGAAGATAAAATAGACAAAAAACACCTATATTGTTCAAGTAGGCATGCTTTCCTTGTGAGACCACTGATATATAAAAATTAGTCATAAATATCTTAGATCACTAACTAAAAATAATTTAGACCATACCTATAGTCCACTATTCCATCTCCAAAGAACATGTTGAGTAACTTCCTAGGGGAAATTTATTATATTGTCTCACAAGTTACAAATTCCTAATATTATCTAAAAGATAGGCTTGAACAAGGCTTAAGTAAGGGAGTCTTCAATATACCTTGTTGTATGAGAGGCCTAAGTATATAATACAAGGGTTTTGTCCAATATTATGAATCAAGAAGGTAAGATTTAATCTCCTTAACTAAAACCTATAGGGGGAGTCCAAATTAGCCAATATAAAAACTAATTGAGGAATTTACAACTACTTGAGGAATTTATATAACTTTCTAAGACAAAATTTATATCAAATAAAACTAAAAACAAGAATAGTTTATTTTGACTCTCAACATTACATGAAGTGCAAGATAAGAGAATACACAAATTACCCTTGGGTAACACAAGTGATTAGGTTACCTTTGATTCTCAAGATCACATAAAGTGCAAGAGTAGAGAATATGCAAGCCCAATTACACAAAGACACATGAATAAATTAATAAATTATTATTTTTTCAATTTAATTTTGATAAGTAATTCCTTGTAAAATGTGCATTATTATTATAAAATTAGAAATTTATCTCATAATGATGGCTACAAAAAAGAGTTGGAATGAAAACAAAATCCCTGCAACACTAAAACAATATTAGTCAAACAATAAAATAAGGTTTACCACCAATTTGCTTGCATTTTCCAAACAAATTGTTAAAAAGTTATAAAATTTTAATTTTGTATGCAAAAGTTCTGCCTATCACAATAAAATATGTAAAAGTGAGCTTCAAATTGAAATATTTGATACCTAAATCAAAATACATAAAAAACATCTATATTTATAAGAATTGCTCAAACCTAGCTCTCCAACACCTATAAAAACTTAAAGAAAAAACCTCATGGAAAAAACATACAATTTTGATTGTTTTCCTCCTTTGGTAAGAAAAATTCTCCTTGAACTAAACCAAGTGGCGTTTGGGTGGTCAATAGCAGGACACTAGTTGCAACCTAGTAAAATTGGGTGGTAGTTTGTTGGTGGCGGCTTGGCTATCTTCAGTGGCATTGCCACTAGGCTTTAAGTCCCTACAACCTAGTCATGACTAGGGCTTGGGACCTATAGGTAACCCATGGATTTGAATATCAATAAAATGTTTTTGATAATATAAGCAGCATTTATAGGGCATTGTACCCTTACACGAGGAGCCTTAAGGGCCAAAAGAGTTCACACCCAAAAACCCCATAGATAAAGCAACAACAAACTAAATATAATTCTCCCATTTATGTGAGAGGAGGTTGACAACATCCTCCCCTGCCCAGTAGGGACCATCCTCTATAGCCTTCTTATCTACTTCATCCCTAAGCATAGTAGAGAGGGTGATAACCACATAGTGGATCATCTTCACAGTAAGCCTAGTTAGACCATTGAGTTTCTTCTCAATCTTCTCCATCTGATCCAAAATCCCATCTTGATCCTCCCCTTTATCCATAGTCTTCGCAATGTCAACTTGCTCCAACCCCTGAGGTTCTGAGGACTAGGAAGTCAAATTCTCTTTCAACATTTTGTTGAGGTTTGAAAAATGGCTAGGCCCTTCAACAAAATCCTCCTTCTCTTTCTTGGTTTCCTCCTCCTTCTTGTCCCCTCTATTATCGAACTACTCCTCATTAGTAGAAATTTCACTAATTTGCACTTTCTTATTGTTATTAGCCAGTCTACCAAATCTCCTGATTCTAGTATATTCGGCCCCAGTCTCCTCAATAGCAGTAACCATAGTATCCCCTTTGGAGTCTTTTCCCACTCTATTATTCCCCATGCTATCAGTGGTCAGTTTCTCCACCAAATCCTTCCCCTCGTCCTTCACATTCCTCTTAGTAGTAGGTTTGTTGCTAGTCTTGGCCGGGGTAGACTTAAGTTCACAGAGACCAATCGCAGTGTGAGATTGGGCTATCCCCACCACACCCTTTTTCTTTTTGGCAGCTAATTTGGGTTTAGGGGTTTTAGCAGCCACCAAAGGATATTTTCTTTTGGGACCCTTGGACTTGGCTAGGGAAATATTGGTCTGAACCGGGGGTTCAATTTCCTCAATGCAGATAGCGAAGATGGGTTTGGGTGGGCAAAGAGCAAGATGAAAATGATAGAGCCTCAAGATGAGGCCTTGATGTAGTGGTAGGGGAATGGGTTCCTCAGGGTAATTGGCAGCAAACTCAAGGCACTTCTCGACAGAGCTTTCCAAGTTAGTGAGTAAAAAGAATGGGAAACTCAACAAAATTTTATGATGAAGATGGTTTAAGAGAGGAAAATGATAAAAATAAAAAAAAATTATATCTACCCTCTAAAGTGACATTTCATGAGGCCAAGATAGACCTGGTCCCATGACCATGGAAGAGCCTCTCTTTCAAAGCCAGATTGAGAGCGAACGGGTTTTTCATTGCCCACAAAGAAGGCATTTAGGTTTTCATTGTCTTGAGCCTTGGTGTGCTTAGTGTACTTCCTAGTACATGACAAACTCGTAGCCTAGGAAATCACCTCCTTGTTCACTTTAAAGGAAATATCACCAATTGAAACCCTTCGTTCTTTCTAGGAACTCACGAACTGCATAGAAATCTTCGAATCATGGCCAACCAAACTTTCCATCAAGGGCACCAAGCCGCCCTCAACATAGATGTGCCATACCAGTGGGTCCTTGCAAAATTTGCCACAATTTTTGGGCTCTGTTCTAACCCTATCTCCACCCATATCTCTATTTTTCACACTAAAAAACCAAGAAACTTGTGAAAGTAAAGTGTTATAATTTTTGACAAAAAGAAGGGTCGTCCAGATACTTCTAGTTTTAAGCCAAACAAGACTGCATCGAGAAATCAAGACCGCGTGTTGGACACACGCTTAAAAATTAAATCACCAAATTCTCATTAATTAAAATCTTGAGGCACCTATGACTAGGATTGCAAGCCATTATGATATTGAAGGGTTTCCCTTCCATGTTTCCTTTGCAAAAGTACCCAAAAAAATTAGTCACAGGGCCAAATTTAGCAATCCCAAAAATCTCACCATCTATCAATAGAAACTTATTAGTGAAGTTGATAGGACAAGGAAAGATCTTCACATCATAATTATTAGTCACATCAAATTTGAATTTAAAAATCTGCAAGGATTTGTGAAGGCTTAGACAAGATGTCAAAACATAAGGTATGTCCCAACTTGGCCATTATCTAGTTGTACTCCCCACTCCTCATAATTAGCTCTTCTTTATTGATCTCCACCCCTTTATTCAAATTATGCCATGAGTTTAACACCTCAGCATTCAACTCTGTCCACATCACCCAACAAACAAGTATGTGGGCCCCCAATAAGGCTAACACAATCTCAAATTTATGTATCATCATGAACAAAACACGTGCCCTGCTCCTTAAGGATTAAACCTTGTATACTTAGCAGTAAGTTCCCCAAATTCCTCCAACACTTAGAATCTCTCCATTGAGATCCTGGTGTAGGTTATCCATAGCATCAACAACTTGATCACCCTCCTAAAAAATGTGGGTGAAAATCTTCATATTTAACTTAGCCACTAAAATAAATATGTCTAACAAAATGTCCCTAGTACTCCAACCAAGTAATTTTCCTTGATTAACAGTGTCAACCAAATACTTAGAATCCCCTTCAATGTGCAAGTTCTTTATCCCCATAGTGAAAGCTAATTGGACATCCTTTAGTAGTTCCCTAGCTTCCACAGTCATGGATGATTGAATTCCTATACCCCTCGAGTAACCAACAACAAACTTTCCCCTGTAATTTCTGATTATTCCTCTTATGCTTTCCCTGCCTAGGTTTCCTTTGGAAGTGCCATCAAAATTTAATGTACGTCGGCCATGGTCCGGGGGTTTCCAGACATCCTATCTTGTCTGGGACCTAGACTCATTATAGGAATTAACATCAAGGTTTTGGTGCCACACTTTATCCATTTTAATTTCCCACTCGGTAGGAACTTTTTCTAGGATTTTCCCCCTAAAGATCAAAATATTTTCTGAAATTAGCCTCTGCCCTATACCAAAAACCTTAGGGATCATCTAAATATTCTTGAAAATCCTATTGTTCCTCTCCTTCCAAAGACACAAACAGATAATTGGGGGAACCTGATTCCAAATCTCACAAGCTAAAGGGTGAAGGAAGGGCCCTGACCAACCTGATATAAAGGATTTTGTCATAACACATTGTTCATTGAGTGCCTAGCTACTCTAGATCCAACTCCCAAACACTAGCAGCAAATGAACAGTGTAGTAGCAAGTGATCCATTGATTCTTCATTGCATTTGCATAATAGGCATCTGTTAGGGATCTAGAATCTCCTTTTCCTCAAATTATCCTACATAAGGATTATATTATGGCAAGTTGTCCACTAGAAAAAATTATTTTTGGGATCATGTGCCTATTCCAAACCTATTTCCAAGCTCCACTTATAACATCCTAGTTTGATAGTAGATTTTAGGACAATTTAATAGTAAGATTACCCTATCGATTGTTAATCTAGTAGAAATCATCCTCCATAATAGATATAGGTAATCTAGTAAGGGTGAGCAGGTCTTGCAGAGACTTAGCCAGAGTAGATAATTCTAGAGACAACGGTCTGTAAAGAAGAAGGTCATTCCACCTCCAAGTCCCGGGTTGACCGAGGAGGTAATCTCTAATGTACACCCCAAAAAAGTGTTGAGCTATTCTCATAAGATTCCTGAAGTCAAATTTTTCCAGTGGGGTGTCTAACAACCATGGGTCTTCCCAAAATCTAATACTATTGTCATTCCCAATCTTTCATTTCATCCCAGTCATGAGTAACCCCTTCAATCTACAAATATTCTTCCAAGCCAAATAACCCAAAGGGTGATCTTGAGAGAGGAATTTGATCATAGGTCTATTGTGGAGATACTTAGCATTCAAAATATTGCACCAATCCTTTTTATTCCTCAGTTGATCCCAACCAACCTTAGCCAGCAAGGCCTTGTTGATGCTAAGAATATTCCTAATCCCAAGCCCACCACAATGTTTGGGCTTACAAACCTTATCCCAGCTAACCAGAGCAAACTTTTTCTTTTCCTTAGTCCCAGATCAAAGGAAGTTCCTTTGAATTTTTTCCAGCTTCTCAGCAATGTATCTTGGGATCTTGAAGATGGAGAGGAAGTACACCAGGATCCCTTGTAGGGTAGCAAAAAAGAGTTGCAGCTTGCCAGCATGACTAAGAATGGAGCCTTTCCATCTCGCCAATTTCCTTTGAATCCTTTCAAGGATCAAATTCCAAAAGGTAGGAGTGACTTCCTTGATAATGAGGGGTAATCCTAAATACACCAACAAGAGAGTGCCACTAACACAACCAAAGACAATAGTCACTCGACCTTGAAGAGAAGGTGTGTTGTTGAAGAAATAAATCATGCTTTTATTGTAGTTTATACATTGTCCAAAACAAGCTGCATAGTTATTGAGGAAAATTTTCCATTTCCTAGCTTCAATCACAGAGGCTTTCCCAAAGAGAATAGTATCATCCACAAATTGTTGGATGACAGTAGGTTCTAGAGAAGAGGAAGCATTTCCCCCATAATAGAACCCTCTAATAGTAGTTTGGAAATGTTCTTGCTCAACACATCTACTACCATGATAAATAAATAGGGTGAGAGAGGATCACCATGTCTAATGTCTCTCCTAGTATTAAAGAACTAGAAAGGGGGCCCATTGATCAGAATAAAGTATTTCACAGTGGTAATGCATTCCATCAAGAAGTTGACCACCCCTTGGTTAAAACCAAACTTAGCTAGGACTTTGGTGATAAAGTCCCATAACACCTCATCATATGCTTTAGAGATATCCAATTTGAGTTCCATACTGGCATTGTTGCATCTATCCATATAATGGAGAAATTCATGTGTAGTTATGGTATCATCTAAGATATGTTGACCTGGGACAAATTCTTTCTGGGTAGGGCTAATAATTTTCTCCAAGAGAGGTTTAAGGCGATTCACCAAAATTTTAGATAATATTTTGTAAACAGTATTGCAAAGGCTAATGGGCCTAAAATCAATCATTAACTGGGGCTCGACAATCTTAGGGATCAAGGCAATAAAGGTGTGATTTAGTTTTTTGAGGATCTTACCAGATTTGAAGACATCTTTAATAGCCAAAACCAAGTCCTCCCCAACAATGTCCTAGAAAATATGGAAGAAAATTAGGGGGAAACCAGTTGGACTAGGCGCCTTATAGACACCCATGTTGAAAGCATCCAAGTGGACTTCCTTCGAAGTGACAACACAAAGGATGCTAAGGTTATCTTCCTGGGTGATGGTGGTCAAGAGAGGTTCCAATAGAAGGTTGTCCATAGTTGGATTGGAGGCCTCAACAGGAGCTAAATAATCCTTTTGAAAATAGTTTGACACCAGGAAGCCAATTTGGGCAGGCGCATCAACCATAACGCCCTGATCATTTTGAAGCTTTGATATCTTATTCCTTTTCTTGTTTTTAGAGCAAAAACATGAAAAAAGGATGTATTTTTATCCCCCTCCATTGGACTCTAGATTTTTGTTTCCAGAATATTTCCTCCTTCCTTAAAATTTCCTCCCACTCCCTACGATTCTCTCTTTCCTGATTACAGGTTGGCAGGCTGACATCCCCTTCTTCCATTTTCTTTTGGATGACCTTCAACTTTTCCCCTATAGCTTTTTTCTTTTGAAAAACATCCCCAAAGACTCTCTTGTTCCAACCTTTTACCATACATTTGATATGTTTTAGTTTAGAAAAGATTCTAAACATGGGGGAGCCCCCAAATAGGAATGTTCCACCAATCTACAATTTTATTCCTAAAGTCTCGATGGGAGTTCCACATAATCTCAAACCTGAAAGGGTAAGGTCCAAAAACAACATTATCAGTCAAGACCAACAATAGAGGGTTGTGATCTGAAATAGTCTTGGGCAAGGCAATAAGATTGGCATTGAGTAGGGTTGCCCAATTGGGGGAGCAAAGAAAACAATCCAACCTAACCTGAATCAAACCATCCCTGAGGTGTCTATTAGTCCAAGTGAAGGATTGACCCAAAAGGTCAATGTCAACTAGGCTAATAACACTCAGGAAGTTCGCCAGATCAACCATACTATTAGAGTAGTTCACCAGACCACCACATTTCTCTGAAGGATACAAGGGGGTGTTGAAATCCCCTGCCACCAACCAATGTGATCCCCTATTATTATTTATCTAATTAGCAAGCTCCTGCCAAAGTACATTCCTATCATTCCTTAGGTTAGGGGCATAGACATTTATAAGTGACCAAGTGCCACTTGAGGAAGAAAACCTAACCCCCACACTGCTCCGATGGTGGAGAATTCCAACCCCAGAATTTTGTTAATAAGAAAATACTTGTTTATATTTTTTCATACTTTGTGACATGTAGGTAATCCTCTATTGATGATACTATGTTAATTTTTAAAAACAAATTTGAAATTAAAATCATTAAAATTCATATTTCTAAGTATTGATTAAGGAAAATTATATTAGGTATATACTACATGATTAAATGATTGATAATGATGGTATAAATCATATGATGACTATAAAAATTGTATATAATATATAGACCATATAGAATCCAAAAATCTGAGACTTTTCCAAACCTAAAAAATTCTCAAATTCTTTCTAGTGCTCAAATGTATCAAGTTATTTATTAATGTATAGGTTTTGTGACTTTTGGAATCAATAATGATGCCCATTTTGCTATAGGATGAATTTGATAAAATGTCCTCACCAAATCTATCCAAAATTTACAAATAAAAACCTTAAAAAATCTAGCTCAATAATATTCTATAAAAAAATATTTGTTAAAGACTACAAGGTCTCAATAGGCATGCTAGAATATATACATGCTAGATATAGAACTCAAATTCAAGATATTTGATGGAAAGAAAGGCTCACTTAACACAACTTGACACTTCCCAAATAGGGTGTCAATACAAATGATATAAACGTGCACCCTTGCTCATTCTTGGCAACTTGCTCCTAAAGCCTTTGACACCCAACAATGAAGAAATAAAACAAAAAATTGAGGCACATGATTGTTCTGACATCTCACAATACATTTCAATTATCTACTACCCATTTATGATCGAACAATGCAAGGAATCCATTGAACACACAGGTAACTAGGTTTTATGGCAGATTTTATGCAATCTTGAACACACAAACCCTCACAATTCGTCCAAACTTGCAAGTTATGAATTTTCATTTAAATAGTTTTTAGAGCATATTAAAACAAAAATTCCTATGATTTTTTATAACTTTTGATGGTGGGAAATAAAAATATGCAATTTTCTAGTTCATTGGAAACCCTAGGCAAGGTTTATACCTATTCACACACAAATGGCTATATCTTTTGAAAAATACAATGAATTTTTATTAAAAAAAAAAGCATTAGAAAGATAATACCCTCCTCTAACTTCTTAATTCACCAAAAGGCTGTACTAGATTGTACTAGGTTGTACATATTTTTTAAACTACAAATTTTTAGAAAAATAAACTTTACAGACCTACCCTCAATGAAATTGCCATATTTCACTCAAAACATAATGAAATTGATTCAAACAAAAAATTTCATGATCCTAAAACACATATTCAACCTTTCAAATTAATTTCATGTTCGTATTATACCATACAATGCCATACCATGAAGATTATTGTCTGTTTCAACAAAAAATGCAAGGAAAGAACATGCCAAAATGAGTTTCTTTCATTCCCATTATTCCCCAACCTTTTTGATCAAGGTTACATGGCATATTTAACATGTTACAACCATTGGCAACTGAAAAACCGATCACCAACTCCTTTGTTAATGCTTATGACAATATTTGTAAGTTTTTGACAATATTTTGACAACATTTTGCAACATTTGTAACTTTTTACAACATGACACCAAAACAACACACAATGGACTTAAATGACCCCAATTTTTCTTACATGACCTTATTGACTCCAATCAAACCAAAAAAAACAAAGGTTAGCAATATGACAATAAAGTACAATAATGGTGCATCACAGAATGCCCCTGCATCAATATTATATCCATATTAATCTATTACTTTAAATCAAACAACATTCCTTGAAATTGGCCATAAAGAAGATAAAATCAAATTATGACTTTCACTTACTAGGCTAGATGTCTACTTTTTCAAATGGATTTTTCTCATAGATATCAACAATTTATTTTCTCTTGGATTTCCTAAGATATTGATGACATGCAATTTTATGATATATGTAGGATAATGTGATGATGATCTTGATGCTTCCCCTTGATGATGATCATGGTCCTCATGGAGAGATGAGTAATTAAATGTTTGATTTAAAGGTTCTTACATAAGGATGTGGATGGCTAGGCTTAAATGTCAAAAAATGGAGATAAAATTAGATGACTCGAGGAATTGGATCATGTGTAAGGGGCAATTTAAATTAACTTAATTTAAATGATTGTGGAGAGAACAATATATTTTAGTTTTATTTATTTATTTAAAGTGGATGGGAATTGGTGTAGGAGCACGTGCTGGTGAATGGGCAATCAGTACCACCAAAAAAAATTGATTGGTTTGAGTTTCTTCAAATTTTGGTTTGTTTTCTTGCTTGGTTTTCCTCGGTGCCTAAACTTCTTAAATTTGAAATCTTTATTGTGACACTTTGAAAGCAATATGTAATTGTAGTATAATCATATCTCCATCTTCATGGTTTCAAAAATGAGTCTTGGGACACCCATTCAAAGTTTAAAATTTATCTATGCTATAGTTGCAATTTCCTAGTTGATATGTATGTGAATATGGAAGCATAGACAGAGAACATAAATGGTTTGAATGAATGCCTCCATTTCTCTTGTGGATTGGTCTCTTTTAATCATTATTTTTAATTTCAGATTTAAATTTCAAGAAGGCCAAGGGACAAAGTAAATTAAGGGAAAAACAAAAAAATATAGAGGGCCCACGCCAATGGGTGAGGATGAATTTTAGCAAAGAGAAGATGAATTCGAAGAGAAAACAAAGTCAGTGATCTTGTGAAACAATGAAAATATTTTTTTGGTGTCAGGAGAAGGTAGAGGGACATGGGGAAGGAATAGGGGTCACTCCAAAAAAGAGAAAGTGAAAAAGAGTGAAACTAGAAAGGAGAGAAAAAGAAGAGGACAGACGACCTCAAGGGGGAGTGATATGCAGAGTGGAAGATCGAACACGGGGAGACTAAAAACTTAGGATTGGGGGGAACCAAGTGAGCAGAGAAGTGTGAAAAAGGTAGAGATAAGGCACAAGAGAGTGTATGTGGAAAATAAGCACTATTGACAGAGCAATGTTGGTCAAGCAAGACTGTGGAGACACCAAACTGAGGATGTTGAGTGTGCACAGTGAGAGGAAAGAGGGAGTGTTGAAAAATTGAATATAGAATTGTAAAGTGAATTCAATGCATCAATGAGAAGGTACAGATTGGTATAACTTTTAAGATTGAAAATAGAGGTTGCAAAGAGAGTGAAAGCATATGGAGGATTTTTCTTTTGTAATTGTTTGCAAAACTTGGTATTGTAGATTTCAATGTTTGTTTTGAGCAAATTTGAATTCAATAAAGCACCAAATTGTTGTGTCTCGGTTGTTGATAACTTGTGAGTAAGAGGCAAGATTGAGTGCTCTTTCATCAATTGGTATCAGAGTAGGAAATTTTGAGTGTGGAGAGTATCCACCAGGATTTGTGAGAGTGTATAACAGTAGTAAAAAGCTCAAAAGAATTGTTGTGGGTGAGTTGTGTGTGGAATCCCAAACAATCAAGAGTTGAAACCATTCATTGAAAGAGATTCCACCCCAAAGAGGAAGACCTAGATTAGAGGGAGTATTGGAAAGATTTTGAGATAATGTATTAGAAGGTATCAAAAACCAAGGGGAATTAGGTGTTGGTAACAAAAGAGGAAGAGAAAGAGAACGTGAGAATGAGGAAGAAATCAAAGGTGAATAACATGAAGAAGAAGAAGAAGAAGAAGAAGAGGAAGAATGGCTAGGGAATGTTGAACAAGAGAGATTTTTGAGAGCTCTTTCAAGAATAATGAAGAGCAATAAGATGGATTTTCCAAAATTTTCTAGAACATTGAATCTAGATGAGCTAATCGATTAGATTGGAGACTTGGAGAAGTACTTCGAAATGGAGATTAGAGACTAGCAACGGGTGAAGATAGCTCAAACAAAATTGAAAGGGCACACTACGTTATGGTGGAAAGGGTTGTAGAAAGAATGAGAAATGGATGGAGATCCTCAGTTAATGAGGTGGAACTAGATGGTGATGAGGTTGAAGAATAAATTCATACCTGGAGATTACGAAATGGAGCTATTCAAGAAATTACAAAATCTGAAGCAAAAAGATATTAGTGTACAAGATTACATGGAAAAATTTTACAAGCTAGCTATTCGATCTGGAAGGCATGAAATTGATAGGGAAAAAAGGAATTCACGTATGTGAATGGCTTGAGGTTTAACATACAAGATGAGATGAGTATGCTAAAAATTACCACATTTGAGGAAGCATACCAGTATGTGTTGAAGCAAGAGGAGAAATTAATGAAGAGGAAAATAAATAATTATAAAATTTGGGGAAGATTTGGAACTAAAAAGGGACAAGTGAGTAGCAGTAAAGTAAAGCAAATTGAGGAAGAATCCAAGCCCAAATGGAGTAAAGAGGTGGGCCAAAACACCAAAGAAAAGGAGGTATCAGCAAGAGGACGTGGTAGCAATAACAAAGGGTTTCCATTTAGATGTTACCAATGCGGAGAAGTTGGTCATCATGCATTTGAGTGTGATCAAATACAAGAGGGCAGAAAGAAGAGTGGCAAGAAACCACTTGGCACAAGATGAGTGTAATGCATCACTGAAATTAGCAAATCCAAAAGAATGTGAATCTCTCATGATGAGAAGAGTGTTGGTGAATCTAAAGACAGTGGAGGAGGAACCATCCCAAAGAAGGAATCTCTTTAGGACTGTGTGCAAGGCTAGAGGTAAGTGTTGTAAGGTTATTGTTCATAGTGATAATACAGATAACTTAGTTTCAAAAGAAATGGTGGAAAAACTAAGTTTAAAAAGGAGTAAGCATCCTAGTTCGTACAAAGTTTGTTGGTTACAGAAGGAGCACAAAATGACTGTGAGAGAACAGTGTTTAGTAGGTTTTTAGATTGATTCTTACCGAGATGAGGTGTTGTATGACGTGATTCCTATGACTGTGTCTCATGTGTTGTTGCGTAGACCATGGAAGTTTGACAAGGAAGCCATTTATAATGGTTGGAGGAATGTGTATATCATCCAAAAATATGGGTAACAGTATATGTTGAATTCTCTAAAAGAGAAGGAAAAGCAATTGAAAGAATCCAACTCTATTGTTTGTTGTAGTGCAGAGAATCAATGAGTAGAGGAAGAGGAATGGATTGATTACGACGAGTTCTAATTTATTCCAGCAATGCAATAACAAAATAAAGAGTAACATCCCAAAAGAATGTGGAGGGCATAGAGGTGGACTGATGGTAAGACGTTGTTCAGAAAAATGAGATAATGTCATTGGAGGTGACTTGAGTGTTGAGGAAGAGCTGAAGTGTAGAAGAGAGAAGGCTCTTAGGGACAAGGAGTGGCGTTGGATAAAAAAAAACATGGGATTACTATCCTATGTACCTTTCAATGTTCCTGAGTTTACCAAATCTAGGAACATTTCACTTACCCATTGTGTTTGGTGTAGGAGCACACACGCATGAATGGGTAATCAACACCACCAAAAAAAATGATTGGTTTGAGTTTCTTCAAATTTTGGTTTGTTTTCTTGTTTAGTTTTCCTCGGAACCTAAACCTCTTAAATTTCACGTCTTTATTGGACACTTTGAAAGCAATATGTAATTGGCTAGTATGCATATCTCCATCTTCATGGTTTCAAAAATGAGTCTTGGGACAACCATTTGAAGTTTAAAATTTATCTATGTTGTAGTTACAACTGCTTGGTTGATATGTATGTGAATATGGAAGCATAGACAGAGAACATAAATGGTTTGAACAAATGCCTCCATTTCTCTTATGGATTGGTCTCTTTTAATCATTCTATTTAATTTCATATTTAAATTTCAAGAAGGCCAAGGGACAAAGCAAATTAAGGAAAAACAAATAAAAAATATAGAGGGCCTGCGCCAAAGGGTGAGGATGAATTTTAGCAAAGAGAAGAGGAATTCAAAGAGAAAAGAAAGTCAACACTCTTGTGAACCAATGAAAATATTTTTGTGTCATCGGGAGAAGGTAGAGGGGTGTGGGGAAGAAACAGGGGTCGCTCCTATAGACATGGAAAATATACTAATTGACATTGCACATCCGATTTCGATTACTAATACCATTTCATCCTAAATTATCCCTCGGTCTAACCATTTAATCAGATTTCCTTATTTGATTAAATTCATCAATTTCCTTCCCTTAATTAAATAAATCATTTTATCTAATTAAGTCTCTCTCTTTTGTTAATTAAATCAATCAATCTAATCTAATTATCCCTATTTAATTAAATAATCAATTTTATTTAATTAAATCTTTAAAGTCTTCCTATTAAATTAAATAAATTAAAACCTTATTTGGTTTAATCTAACATCATATATTTTAATTAAATAAATCAAAATCTTTATTTAATTAATCCTTTATCACATTCTTCTCACATTTGATTTAAATAAATCCACAAATTTAAGTCAAATAGGAAACATCACTTAATCCCTTCATTAAATTAATTAATCTGGATTAATTTAATCTCTTATCATGTCCCATCCTCTAGTTTTTCCCACTTGCACATGAAAATAGATTTAATTCATTTATTAAATCTTTATTTTCATCAACAAGGCATCTTTTAAGGAATATTCTTCAAGTTTGAATTCAAAATCTAAGTTGACATGTACATCCAACAAGGCATTAACTCCATCTTACATGTCCTTTTCCTTGAGCCAAGTGGCATTCAATGCACCTTCTTTCCCTCTTGCATGTCATTTCGACAATTTCAAAATTCAAATATATGCATTTATTGACACATTCTTCAAAACTTGTACATCCTCCATCCATTCATAGGTTGACAAGTGGCATCTTGCCATTGGATGAATGTTAGTTCCACATTACTCAACTTTGGACATTCATCCTTCAATCTAATCTATAAATAAAGAGCTCATCTCTTCATTTTGGCATCCACAAATTATGCAAAGTTACCATGCTCAAATATCTGTCAAATTCCATCCATCATCATTGAAACATAGCTAGATTATATAGATTTTTAGCTTGGAGCACTCATCAACATCAACAAAGTGGATCAAATCTCTTCATCACATCAATCTTGCATCATAGGGATTGGGAAAGGGCCAATTTTCACATCAAAATGGCACCAATTCCCCCATAGGATCATGAGTTTGCTAGTTTAATTAGGATTCAACTTATTTTCTTGTTTTCTTGTGTTCTTCATTGCTTTTTTCCTATTTTAAGCTTGGTGAATGGATTCATGGGGAATCCTTGTTCTTGCTTGCATTCTCTAATCTAATGTGTTTTTTCTTATTGTTTTGCACGTATTAGGATTGGGGTTTACACAACTCCAAAAAGGAGAAAGTGAAAAAGAGTGAAACTAGAGATGGGAGAAAAAGAAGAGGATGGATGACCTCAAGGGGGACCAATATGCAAAGTGGAAGATCGGTCATGGGGAGACTGAAAAATTAGGATTGGGCACACCAAGTGAATAGAGAAGTGCACGAAAGGTAGAGATAAGGTGCAATAGAGTGTAAGTGGAAAATAAGAATTTTTGACATAGGAAGGTTGGTCAATCAAGACTATGGAGACACCAAACTGAGGATGTTTAGTGTGCACAATGAGAGGAAAGAGGGAGTGTTGAAAATTTGAATGAAAAATTGTAAAGTGAATTCAGTGCACCGACAAGAAGGTGTAGATTGGTATAAATTTTAAGATTGAAAATAAAGGTTGCAAAGAGAGCGAAGGCATATGGAGGGTTTTTCTTTTGTAATTGTTTACAAAACTTGGTATTGCATATTTCAATGTTTATTTTGAGAAAATTTGAATTCAATAAAGCACTAAATTGTTGTTTCTTAGTTGTTGATAACTTGTGAGTAAGAGGCAAGATTGAGTGCTCTTGCATCAGGATCAATGGACCTTTTTTAATTAATTTAATGAGATAAGTAGAAGGTGGATTCAATAAAATTCATTTTAATAGTTAAATGGCAATGGATTTAATTTATTTCAATCTAATAATAGAGAGGGAAAGTTGATTTAAAATGTTAATGTATAGGAGTGAATTCACACCCCTTGTGTAAATTCCCCTTTTGCATCCCCCCCTTATAAAATCAAATCCAAAGGAAAAATTCCACATCATCCACCTGCCTTCCATCCACTTGGCACGTGTTTTGTGTGTTAGTCGGGGAATTTTTGTTAGGGATGTGAGCATGGTGTTTGGACTTCTGTGCAGCATATTGTCATCCTTGACAAATTATTTCCCCTAAGTCTGCAGGGATGTTACACTTCTCATTCGGGACGGTTGGTAACGCCTCTATACAACCAATCGACCCAAAAAAGGGTTCATTTTGGCCTTCAAATCCATTCCATTCACTTCATATTCTCCACATCCTTGAGCATTTTCATTCCATCTTCTCACAATTCCAACAATCTACATAACTCCATTGAACATTTCAACAGTTTGATACTCCATCAACTTCACTTTTATACGTGTGAGGCTACCATAGAATTTGTGAGCTTGGAGTCTTACAAGACCTCCCTTCATCACCGTTGTGGCTATGGTGACTTTTCCAAGTTCGTTGCTTGCATTCTCCTTCATTGGCCTTGAGAGCCTTTAGGTGGAGGTGGTAATGCTTCACTTCTCCTTTTGTGGTTTGATAGAGTAGTGTAGTATTCTTTTTTAGTGTTCAATAATCTCTCTTTCTATTCTATTTTTTTGTCATACTTTCTACTTCATTATTTCTCTGGATGTCCATGGTGGTGAAAACACCAAAGTGAGGGTTTGACTGAGGAAAACCCCTATACAGCCCCAACAACTTTCCCTTCTTGCTTGTGTGTAGGTGAACGTATGCATGAAGCTCATTGGTGAACTAGAGCTTCAATGAGTTAATATTTGTTACCCTAGTTTTCATCTACTTTATCATTTCTGTATTTACCTTTTGTACTTTATTATTCTATTTATTTCATCAAAATTGATCAGCTAGGCTATCAGTAGGCTTCTAGCAGTTTTCTTACTATACTTTACATTTTTTGGTCGCAGAGACGCTAGCGTGCCAGACAAACAATAGCGCACCACGCCATTGTCACAGACCCACACTGTCATCCTTAGGTAGAGAGTTGTCTGAGGTGCAATTCTAACTCCAAAAACTGGCTCATCTAGGGCCAAGTAGATTTTTGGATCTGTAGAGTGACATAAGTACTTCATAGTGCTCTTCATTCTTGGTCCTCATCCCAAAACATCTATTAGAGTGAGGTAAGTTAGGGAAACCATTTGCTCTTGGATCTCCGTGACCTGGAGCCTTGACATGGTTGGTCCCCCTCTCTTACAATTAATTAGGTGGGAAAGGATTTGATTTATTTAAGTTATTAGTTAGGTGCAAGTGGATAATTTATTTGATTTAGATAACTAAATGAGTGAATTATGAATGAAAGTAATTAATTATTATGATGAGGTAAATTTTAGGTGTCTACAATATCCACATCAAATCTAAAGAGAATATTTTACATGGAACTTAGACCTTCTAGAAAAATGATATTTACCAAAATCTCAAAGTTGGTGATCATAACAACTATTAGGGTGCTACTATCATAGTTGTTAAAATGGAAAATCGTGACCTTATGATGTTTTTGAAATAATCAAAGAAGAAAATCCCATGTTTTTTGATATTTTTTTCAAATATTTGAAATAACTTAATGGGTTAGTAAATTAGGATACTACAAATTACATGAATTTGTGCATCTAGATCACACAATTTTTGGTGTAATTATGTGTTGAGAGTGATAATTTTTAGGTTTTGGGAGATGTTAGAGAGAAATTATAGATTTTTAATTGGTAAATTGAAAGATATTCAAAATAAAGTTTCAATATAAATTTCAAAACATAATCTCAATACACGAATATACTCTTTTTGAAATATGTCATTAGAATTATTAGAAGACCATTCAAGGGTAAACAAAGATCAATTAAGAATAGGAATAGATGATTTTTTATTCATAAGGTCATTATTACATAGAATATTGTGGCTTAATTGTAGATATGATTGTCAACTTTAGAAAATCTAGAGAATATCGACAAATTGTAGTAATTAAAAATGTTCTATTGGATGAAATAAGAAAAAGTGTCATAGGGATCCTATTATAATTGTGAAACTATCACAACTACTAGAAATTGAGAATGTATTTTCCCAAGAAGTCAAATAAGTTACATATTCCCAATGGAAAATATTGGGATGGAATTAGAAATTTGATAGGCATAGATGAAACAAACCCAAGCTCAAAAATAGTCCTTATCTAGAAGTTTATATTAAGCTAGAAAAAATAGATTTAAGCACGATGAAAACCTAGTAAAAAAAAAATTATTATGGATTTTTGTGGTCCCATCTCATTTAACTTCAAATATAGCTTTGAAATATTTCAACCAAAATATCTCATCATACTTAACAAAACATTAGTATTCATTCTTGGAAGTTCATTGATTATTAAGAAAGAGAATTTGATGAATGGCAGTTTTAACCCATCTATGTGACATGTATAAATTTTTCACAAATAAAGAGTAAAATGAAAAATAATGAAGCTTAACCAAAATTAATAGTTATAATCATAATTAAGTATGTAATGCAAAATACACATAATGTGAAAGATGCTAACAATGAAAAAGAAAAATTGGTTATATAGAAGGCTAAAGGGGCCAGAGGAGTTGGAAAATTTCAAGGTAGATGCCTCTCATAAAAGTGTATAATGGTTAGTTGGTTTGAGTGTGTTGAAAGATCATACACATTTTTGAAAAAAAAAATAGAGAAAAGTGACAATTTATCTATTTCTATGTTGAAAGTAAGGAAAGAGTAGGAATAAATTATAGTTTTGGAGGATTGATCATTTTCATAGTGGTTCAATAAAAATATAAAAGTGTATAGTATAAAGTGATAGGTAAAATAAAAATATATTATGTTTGAAATGAAATAGAGGGCTTTTAATATGCAAACTATTTCTAAAACCATTCATTATCGGAGATAAGAAGTAAATTATAAGAATTAATCAAGTTGATTGTTTAATACTATTATATTAAATTTTCATTTAAATTAATTTTGATGCTTCATTATTGTTGACTATAAAATATTGGTATAATTGACATGGTCGTGTTGATTTAAGGAATGCCACTCATAGGAGATGAAGACTATGTGAAAATAGTGTAGACCATTTAAATAATGGTATAATTTGGTATTTAATGAAGACAACAAATAAAATATGCAAATTGATAAGACAGTGGAGGAATTTGATGTTGAATGAGGATTGTGAACAAGGAACACAAATTGCTATAATAAACAAAGAATCAAAACCAAGTTGGTTTTTATTTGAATGAGTTGGTATTAGATAAAAAATTTAACATCTATTTGTAGGATATGGTTATATAGATGGAGTGCAAGACACTTGGAAATTGTGCAATAGTTAAACTACAGGCATCTACAACTCAAAATTTGATTTGATATAATAAAGGAATAGAACGTGAAGGACAATTTAGAATGATCCTTCACATTCCAATGTATTCCTTATTTGAAATTTTTAAGGGGAATGAATGATAGTTTTCTACATTCAAATGTCCCTTTATATACTCATTTGTAATAGTTGAAAGCCAATGGAAACTCAAGTTTAAATACAATATATAATTTTCACTCATTTTTTATGGTTTTTATGTTATGAAATTTTCCAACTATTGATATGTTTTCTTTCTATAATCTTATGCATCTAATTAATTGAGTGTTGATTGAATTTAATATATGTTTACATCACTAAGGCCTTGTCAATGAGGTGCCTTTTATGGTCACATGAACATGTTTGTGTGAGCCAAAATTAAATATTTATCATGCACATGGTTGTTTCTCCTTCAAAAATTGTACCATATTAAACTTGGATTATGGGTAACAAGTTTGGAAAAATATTATTTTTTCATTAAATTCGTCTATTCTGAGAATTGTGTAGGAGGATAAAAGATAGGTTCGAATTATTTTTTAATTTTTATCTATAACCCTTTCATTCTCCTCTTGTGCTCTTTTTTATTTTTCATATTAAGGTTAGATTAGTTTAGTCTTAGGGTATGATGATAATTTCACTCCAAAGGGAAAAAATGTCATAGGATCTACAACTTCCATATGGTATAAGCTTGAATATTTGAACACATTTTTGTCATCCTAAAATTTAGAATTTTATTCTTTTAAAATGGAACAAATTCTCATGAATGACTCTTTGTATTACACCCCCAAAAATTTTATTTTTGAGAATATATTAATTTTTTAAAGATTTTAATCATTTTTAATCTAAATTTAGTATTGAAAAGTGCTAATGTTAAGTATAATAAACTAAAATAAATCATCAATGCATTTAAAAGTGATAGAAATCTTTATGTCAGATAATAATAATTGAGTTACACTAAGTAACTCTCTTTTCCACATCAATGACTCTTAATATTCTATATACCCTTGAAAGGACCTACCAAAGTTACCTCCAACTTATGATTTCATGTAAACCTCACAAAAATAACTAATGAAGACCTTTGAGGCTAGCCACATTCCAAGTAGAGAAACCTTTGTTGTTCCAACTTGTCGTATCTCACAACCAACAATAATGTTGGTGTATCAAAAACATCATCAATAAAAAAGGAAACACATTTGTCTATGATTAGATTATAGCCTTACATGTTATGAAGTTGTAGTCATGGCTCCTAGATTTGAATATGCTTATTGTAGATGAGGATATTTTCTACCCTCGAGTCTCAAGACAAGTAGAGACTACAAGGAGCAAATGGTCCTCAACTACCTCAAGGAAAAAAACTCAAGTGACAGGATACAAAAGTGAGAGTTCTAGAAATAGAAATATTAGGTCACAGAGGTCTTTTGGATAGACTGGCAAGCTCTTGACCAAGGATGAAATTGTGACACATTGGCATCCCAAAGGCATGTTGGCATCTCGTACGGATTGAAAACCAAGACTATCACATAAAACAACAAAATGACTACTAACAATCTAATTACTAGGAACTTTTAAAATATAGGAAAATAACAGAGTATAACAGAGAATAAAATAAAGTAAACTAAGTGAAATGTAAATGATAAAGTGAAAGAATAAGAGAAAGAAAATTCTCATAATGGACCAAGTAATGAAGCCTCAAGCAAAGAGATATATCCAACACTTGCACACATAATACTGAGAGAAAATGTTGGTGTTATTTAGGGGCTTGCCTTAGTCAAACCCATGTTTCAGTGTTTTCACCTCCATAGAAAATCAAATAGATAGATAGATAGAAAGATAAATAGACAAGAATATAAAATTCATAGAAAAGGGATGTGATAAATCCCAAGATGCTCAAATATTTAAGACAGGTAGATAAACCTGTAAGGCTTGAGAAAGCCAAAGAGAAAGAGAAAGAAAGAGAGGGTTGTGAGAGCCAAGAGAGTTGTAGAGAAAGTGTGAGAGCTTGAGACCAATGTAGCAAGCAAGAGAGTTGTGTAATATTGAGAGAAAGAGAGACTTCCCAAGAGAGGGAAAGAAGAGAAAAATCAAGTGAGAGACCAAGAGAGATCAAGAAGACTAAATGAATTGAAAAGAAAGATTTTAAAGAGAGAATAGGAGGGAAAAAAGGTTATTGAGCCATTATATGGTGTCTTGAGTCATTTCCACTGACAAAGGTAAGTGAAAAGTGGCAAGACATTTGGGAATGACCATTTGAATGTTAATATATCATGGGATGCTAGCTCGATGTGTGGATGTCCACGCGGTGTGCTAATGTCTAGAAAAATCATGCTAAAAATGGTGAGAACGAGAAAAACACAAGGTTTGATGAAAAGCTAACTCGTAAAGGTAGCTATTGAAAAGGGGTCTTGATAATCCTAAGGGTAAAATGACTTATTCAAGGGCTGAAATGAGCCTACACAAATACTAAGGGAGTGGACACTAAAGTGGATGCAAAAGTGTAGGTGAAATTGTCACAGGTGTAATTTTACAACACTACACTTATAGAAATTCTTCTTCGTATTTTCTTCTCATGTCTCTAGAAATGTATACCTTGACTAAAATGACTAAGTATTATTGTGACACTTCATCTAGTTGTTCAAGTAGGTATAATTAGTGTTGTTGACATTATGCACACAAATGATCAAGTTGGCATTATACACACAAATGATCAAGTTGGCATTATACACACAAATGATCAAGTTGACATTATGCACAAAAATGTATACCCTAATGAATATGAATTTAAGTATTATTATGATACTTCATCCAATTTTTCAAATAGTTATGTACTAAAAATCTCAAAGAGAAAGCCTATTGTGCCTCTCCCAAATTTAGCTCATTTATTGGATGCATCAAAGCAAGAAATTACTAATTTAGTGAGTCACGTACAAATTTTAGAACTATATATTGTGTAGTCTCAAACTTATCTTACATTCATTAAATTCTTATAAATTAGAACAATTATGTTTACTTGTGAATGTGTTCACTTAATTATTGCATTTAATGAACCAACTACAAATCCCATTACCCACTACTCTCTTATAAAAAAGCTAGCAAATATCAAAATACAAGAGGATGAGCTAATTTTATTTTTTAATACATATTTTTTCTACTACTTTTCATTTTATTCTCATAAATTATAGGACTAAGACTTCAATTATTATTGGCATGTTTTATGAAGCATTTAAAATCAATACAAATTTGATTCCAAATAAAATTAAAAATATGACTCTTGAGAAATACCATTGATGGGAAAATTTGATGGAAATAACGAGATAAGAATATATTTATGGTATAATATCCTCATGTGCAAGTGTCAGTGGTAATGGAATATATATTTTAAATAATTAGTACATACATACAATGAGTGTAATACTTATAAGGTAGAAAATAATAATGCATGTCATGATGTAAGGACTAAGGGAAAGAGTCAACTTAAGAATGTGCTTTGTGTTGATCGCGATCATGAAAACCATGATAAATTTAGGTTTACAACTCTCTATATCATGACAACAATGATGGATAAGGGGTAAGTTTATTTGTCAATGTTTAGTTTGGTGAGGATATTGTTGCTGTTATACTGCTGCCAATTAACTTGTGAAATTTGAGTCTCTCTCTATATATTTATATTTAAAAAAAATTCACACATATATATCCCCAAAACACTATGAAACATAATTTTAAAATGAAATTTAGTTGAATTATCAAACCATAACCTACAACCAAACACTACACCAATGTTGCCCACTCTAGTCAGTTGCAATGAAAGTGGCCACAAACACCACAAAAAGAACTTTGAGGGAAGCACATGGAGAAATTTTTCATAACAGGTGGTCTCATCCTTCTTGCATCATAATGGTTCAATGAATTAAAAAAATGATGGGTAAGCTTGCACTCCTAAACCTTTGCTTCCTATTATGTTGCTCTGCTTTCTACATCCATCTGAGGGATGACAGTGAACTAAAGTTTGACTAACTTAAAGGGAATAATACACTGATCCATCAGGCTTGAAACTTATTTATAGGGTAGTAAACATACTACAACAAACAATTGATTATAAAGAAGGAAATTACTATTTAGGTACTCAGAACAAGCAACAACACAAACATATATAATCACAACATTCAACTAAATAAAAAGTTTGAATTATTTGGGCGTACCTTAGCAATCAACTTTACAGCTCACTATCAAAAAATTGAGCTCCTTCAACCTTACTAAAATAATAAATCTCTACAAATCAACAGGTACTACACTTGTTGGAATCTTTATTCAGGACTGCAAATCAAACTAACGAGCCCAACCTCACTTAAAGAAATATAATCTATGCAAATCAAAAGGTACTACACTTGTTAAGGATATTTATTTAGGACTGTAGATCAAAGAAACAAAAAATTCAGCAAAACATTAGCAAAATAAAAAACTAGAAGCTACTACCATATACAGGATCATTTTCAATTCATTTTTATCTTACCATACACAGAGGACCTTACCAAGAGAGATACACTAGAATTAAAAAAACTTCTCACTAATCAAGATGGCTGGAAAATATGAGTTTTTGGGCTATTTTACAATATTCACGTCTCCTTTTTGAGACTCTTGGATAGAAACATTTGTCCTTTCCTCAGGAATACAGTCTCGCCTGCACAAAATTTCAAATGCCAAAGTCTTTTTCATCCTACCAAACACTTCCTAACCTGGCTGTCCTGCAACAAGAAGACAAAACTCACACTTTTTAGAATGGTGGTTTGTTTGTCTTTTTCTTCCCGCTTCTATTCCCATGCACCCTCTCTATTTTTCATTTCTACCCCAAAGACAAACCTCACTCTAAGAATAATTGTTGATTCTCTTTTTTCTTGACTTGAGATTGTCTCTTGTCAAAATACAAGGAACTGTGTTGCAGTTAGCAACATATGGTCTTTGTTTCTCTCTCACTCTTTTGTTATGTACGCCAGCTATATGTGGGAACTGAAAGGCACTTCTCGAGTAAGGGATTAGGAATAACCATAGGAGAATGGTCAAAAATAGCAAGGTCGTGAGCAATTATTATTATTATTATTATTATTATTATTATTATTATTATTATTATTATTTTCATTTTCATGATGAGGATTACAGGCTACCAAGGATGCTTGCATCAAAATGTCTCAACCATAGAAGCATCAATCTGCAAAAAAATCCCGATTAATCGCAATTTTTAAAAAATCTGCAGGCTGGACGATTTTTTCCCCGATCTTTTGAAAAAATCTTTGACCTTTTGATCAAAAAAAATTTCCCATTTAAATTGCAAAATTGGCCAAAAAAATGCCTTTAAAACCTACAAAAAAATCATGAATAAAATTGTGTTGATTTTCACGCAAAAAAAAACCTATAAGACCAGAGCTTGTTGCTTAATATTGTGCTTTGATAGATTTTTTCCAAGCATCCATAGCATGTTCGAAAGCACCTGTTTTAGGCTTTTACCATAGCAACAAGGCAGTGAACTGTTTGATAAAATGCTTTGGTAGACATGTATGAAAAATGTCGTAGCATAGACAAGGCAGTGAACTGTTTGAAAAAATGCCTCAAAGAAATGTGGTCTCATGGTGATGGAATGCCATGACAATCCATAGACAAGGCAGTGAACTGTCTGAAAAAATGCCTAGTTAGTTCTTTTTGTCGTGTATGTGGCCACTTTCATTGCAACTGACTAGAGTGGGAAACATTGGTGTAGTGTTTGGTTGTAGGTTATGGTTTGATAATTCAACTAAATTTCATTTTAAAATTATGTTTCATAGTGTTTTGGGGATATATATGTGTGAAATTTTTTTAAATATAAATATATAAAGAGAGACTCAAATTTCACAAGTTAATTGGCAGCAGTATAACAGCAGCAATATAACATGATATTGTTAAAATGATGTTGGACAATGTCTGCAAAAGCTTGCACACCAATCACATTCCAAAAAAAATTGTTTGTTTGTACTTCTCACGCAATATGACATTTTACCAGACCATGGCCAATGCACCTTTAATCTCTTTTATAACCAACAATAAGGAACGACTCTAATACCATATCAAAAAAATTGAGAGTTGAGATTTAGAGTTAAATTTTGAACAATGAAATCAGAAATTATTGTTGTTAGTGTTAAGTGGTATATAACTTGTATCATTTTCTATGAATCTGAATCATCAAATATTTATTGTTGTTATATTAGTGTCACTGCTGTCGTTGTTGTCCTGATTAATTTTATTACTGTTATATTAGTGTCGATGTTTTCGTTGCTGTAATAATTAATTTTATTATTGTTATACTATTGTCATGATATATTTATTGTTGTTGTTATAGTGATGTCAAGTTAAACTGTTGTTAGGTCATGATATATTAAAAAATATTTTTTAATATCATGAATGATTTTTTTTTAAACATTATAAAAAATTTCCTTACTGCCAAGGACATTTGGCTATCCCTAGGATAGTGAGGGACGTCTCAGCCATCCCATGGCATTTCCTATTATTGCAACATGTTTGGGAAATTTTTTGAAGATTTGAAAATAGGGACATTCCCTGCCATTCTACCATACCTGAAATGTCATTGGAGATGGGGACGGGGACAGCTATTTCAGGGCCCAGGACATGTCCATGTGGAACATAGTTTTTAAATCATCATGAATTCTCTCTGAATGTTTATGCAAAAATAGTGAATGCTTGAGAAAACACTACATATATCTAAAATTTGCTATTCCCTCTCTCTATTTTTTAAAATATTGGACTCTTATTATTAGTTGTCAAATATTAACATTTAGACAATGCTATTTAACTTTAATCTTTTAGAAAAAGAAAAAATTATATTATCAAACTTCAAATTGTTGGGTTGTCTATTAATCTATATATTTTATTGTTAAATAACTATGCTTGTTTGTTTAGATTTTGAACATCCATATATATAGGTTATTTATGTTTTTGACTATTGTACATAGATTTACCTTTTAATATCGAGCATATGAGTATGTCAGTCCTTTGAATTAAATTTTCTTAGAATTCTCTATCATATCAGTGATCGTTAGATATTCTTCTTTTGAAATTTTGATTTTGTCATTTTCCTTCTAAGCATTTAGCAATAACTCTAGCTTCTAGATTCAACTTTAATGAATGTTGAATGTTATAGTCTATCATATGAGTGTGTCACAACCCTTCAACTCGAATTTTTCTATTATTTTCTATCATGAGTGTCAAAATTCTTCTTTTCAAAATTTGATTGTCACTTTTTTCTTTAAAATGGAGAAGATTGCATCTTCTCAAACTATTTAGTATGCTTATGGTATTTGTGGAGTTAGTGATTTATTGTTATTTTTTGACATGTATGTATACATCATTTGATAGTTTTGATGTTGAATTTTTATGAAGGTTATACATCAAATATACAATGTGTAAGATTCATTTGGATTGCATAAGCTTTAATGTTATTGATGATTTTATTAATTTTATTGTTGATTTTTTTTATATATATGTTTATTCATCTCATAAATGTAGAAGCTCACTAAAATAATATAAAGATCGAGGATTACATATGCTTTTATGCTTTTATTACTTTTGTTGTTGGTTTTCTTGAGATGTGTGTTTATTCATCTCATAAATGTAGTTCCCTAAAGAATATAAAGAACAAGCTGAAGGAAATGCTTTTGGATCATAAATGTTAGGTGTGAAATATAGAATGTGCAGAATCGTTTAGACTGCAAGAAATAGCTTTACACTTTGCAAGTTGTTTCTTGACATGTATGTATACATCATTTGATGATTTTGATGTTGAATTTTTATGAAGGTTATACATCAAATATACAATGTGTAAGATTCATTTGGGTTGCATGCGCTTTAATGTTATTGATGATTTTATTAATTTTATTGTTGATTTATATATATATATATATATATATATATATATATATATGTTTATTCATCTCATAAATGTAGAAGCTCACTAAAAGAATAAAAAAATTGAGGATTGCATATGCTTTTATGGTATTGATGATGTTATTAATTTTGTTGTTGGTTTTCTTGAGATGTGTGTTTATCCATCTCATAAATGTAGTTCCCTAAAGAAAATAAAGAATAAGTTGAAGTAAATGCTTTTGCATCATAAATGTATGCATATCTCATAAATGTTAGGTGTGAAATATAGAATGTGGAGGAATCATTTAGACTACAAGAAATAGCTTTACACTTTGCAAGTTATTTTAATTAAAAGATGTCAATATCATAGTTGAAAATGGTTTTGTATAGTGGTGAAAACATGAAAAAGTTTGAAGGATGGCTTAAATCCTTTTTTAACATTGCTCCATAATTATAATTAATAAAGATGTATTATTTTTTGAGGGGGGTGAAAATACCCCTCCACAAACTCTTAAGGATGGCTATAGATATCCTTGAAGAGGTCTCTCTTGTTTTTTTAAGCTACTTTTAGTTTTTCTATTTTAAGTTAGTTATATGATGTTGTTAATTAAATATATTGTTTAAAAGTTAATTAAAATAGTTTATTTGTTGTAAATTAGACAATTGTATATATGATTAATGAGCTATAGAACAAAGACTACTTTATTTTTTCATTTATGAGATTTATATAGTTTAGATGAGGAGATTAAGAGAGGTGAAGGCAAGGATAACAACTAACTCACTCATACTAACTTTATATTCTTAGTGTATTTTCTTATAATGCTATATTTTTTATGGCACTTATTTGAATATATATATAATTTGGACAATTTTCTTAAGTATATTACCCATGGCAAGAATACCAAGCAACTCTTGGTGTATGTATATTAATTTTATTTCTTAAAGAAATTCAAGTATATTGATGATATGTAAATTTGTTTAATATTTTATTCAAGTGAATCTATTTTTAGTATTTGTTCTCTATTTTAAAATTCCATTTGTTATTGTATGTATGCATACTATTGAATGAAATTGTATGGAGTGATTCTAATGGTAGGGAAAATAAGTGCTTGGGTCACATTTTGCAAAAATGTGGAAATATAAATATTTAAGGTTTTACCTTTGTGAACTATATTTTTGAATTTGTGAATTTATATTTTATTTACTTAATATTTTTCATGTATTCTATGATGTATTTCCAAGGGTTGAAAAAGTATTGACATGTATGCATCGACATTGGCTTTTGCGCAAGGTCATAATATAATTACAAATTACATTCATCATAAATTATTTATATGGTTTTTATGTAAGGGTTTCATTGAATATAACATTCATTGAGTCTTATGGGCTTTGTCTAAAATTTTATTCTCTAATATGCATCTAACTTCTATGAATTGCCTAGTGTTCTTGTGCATTAGGATTGAAGACATTGATTATAATGCTTTTGTGTCAAGGGTATAATGGCATGTATGTCATTTTATGGTGTGTCTTATTGTGTTTATGCACTAAGATTGATTGGCATTGTTTATGTCTAATGTACCTAGTGTGCTTGTTCATTCACTATAGTTGAGTGGCATTGACTACTGTGTGATGGTTTTAATTGAATATGACATATATGATACGTGTTAGGGTTGAGTGACATATATGACATAGTATATAATGTGTTTATTCATATATCATCAATAGTGACATTCACTATCGTGCATTGTGATTGTATGGGTTTTGTTTGAAGTTAAAATAGCATAATTTTATTGAGTAGTTGTTTGGGTTTTATTTGAAAGTTTCATCAAATTCCCATGTTGTTCCTAGCATACTTGTTTATTCATCATGTTTGAGTGACATTAACTCATTTTCATGATGATTGTATGGCTTTTTAATGAAGGGAATGATGTCATATATGTGTCAAAGTTGTATGGGTTTTAGGTTGCAACAAACTTCAATGGCATGTCTATGTATCATGACCAAGTGACATTGACTCTTTTGCATGATAATTGCATATCTTTCGCATGAAGAGTTTAAAGAAATATATGTCATTGAGTTGGATTTTGTTTGAAGGTAATACAATATACGTCATTGAGTTGTATGGTTTTTTCTTGAAGTTTACATCAAGTTCCTATGGTGTTCCTAGTGAGCTTGTTTACATAATCATAGTTGAGATGCAAAAGTCAATGTGCATCATGATTGTATGGCTTTTGTGTGAAGGTTCTAACTACATATGTTACTTTTATGGGACTTGTTTGAAGATTTCATCAAACTCCTCTGATGTGTTTAGTTCTTGTTCATTCATCATGATTGAGTGAGATTGACTCTTGTGCATGATGATAATATTGCTTTTGTGTGAAGGGTATAATGACATGTATGTTAAGTTGTAGGGGTTTTCTTTGGAGGTTACAATGGCATATTTATGATTCAATAGTATGGGTTTTATTTCAAGGCCCCATAATACTTTCATAATGTTCCTAGTGTTCTTGTTTGTGCATCATGGTTGAACAACCTTGACTCTTATACATTATGATTACATTGCTTTTGTGTGAAAGGTCTAATGATTGATTGAGTCTTATGGGTTTTGTGCAAAATTTGTGTGGCTTATATGCATTTGAGTACTATGGATTTTATTTTAAGGTTCTAATGGTGTATATGTGGTTGAGTAACCATGACTCTTATACATTATGTCTACATTCCTTTTATGTGAAAGGTTTGATGATTGATCAAGTTTTATAAATTTTGGGGAAAAAAATTGTGCTTAATATATATCTAAGTATAGTGGAGTGATTTGTATTCTTTTGTATTAGAATTGATGATATTGACTATGTAATTGATTATATAGCTCTTCTATCAATTATCTAAAGGGATACAATACCCGTAATTTTTTATGATGCATTCTAGTTCCCTTATAGATTAGAGTTAAATAACATTGATGATATCAATCATGTACATCAAATTCCTATGGCATGCCTAGTATTTTTATTCATGCATCATGATTAAGTGACATTGACTCTTGTGTGTTATGTTTCTAATGGAATGTGACGCTTATGGTGTGTATTTGGGATGAATGACATATATGTATGGATAATTAGTATCATTGTGTTTATATGAAGCTTGCATCATGGTTGATGTGCTTATTTATAGGTTGTGATCAGTGTTATTCACTCTTGTGCATGATGATTAAATGGCTTTCGTGTGAAGGGTCTATGAACATGTCATGTCATTAAGTTGTATGGATTTTGAATGAAGGTTATAATGAAATATTTGTCATGGATTTATATGAGATTAAATTTTACATTAAACTTTATAGTGTTCCTAGTGTGCTTGTTCATGCATCATAGTTGACAAACATCATTTCTTCTACATAATGATTGTATGGCATTTACGTGAAGTTTCTAATGAATTATATATAATTGAGTTGTGTGTCTTTTCTTTAGAGGTTCTAATGGAATATTTCATCAATTTGTATTGGATTTTTTTGAAGGTAGCATCAAACTTGTATGGACATGTATAGTACCCTATAGGTGTCATTATTTTTGTGTGATCATTGCATCATTACTAGTTTGCACAAAGTTCCTATGCTTTTCCTAGTGTGTTTATTTATTCATATGATTAGTGATATTTGCTCTTTTGCATGACGATTATATGGATTTTGTGTAAAATATCAAAAGATGTATGTCATTAATTTGTATGGGTTTTGTTTGATGGTTGCATCAAACTTCTATGTTGTGCATTGTGTGTTTGTCCAATGACATGCACCCTCCTGCATAATGATTGTATAGCTTTTGTGTGAAGGGTCTAATGACATGATTAGGTTATATGGGTTTCATTTGAAGGTTAAATGTGTGTTATTGTTTTATGGGTTATATTTTATTATTGCATTAAAGTTGTATGGTGTCTTTAGTGTGCATCTTCATGCACCATAGTCAAGTGATTAATTTTAAACATGATGATTAAATGCCTTTTGTGCAAAGGATCTAGTGACATTCATTATTGTGCATAATATGATTATATGGATTTTGCATGAAGGGTCAATGACATATATTCCATTGAGTTGTATTGGTCTTGTTTTATGGTTATGTCAAAGTCCTAGAGTGTGCATGTTGTACTTGATATTGCATCATGATTGAGTGGCATTGCTTTTTATCATAGTGATTGTATAGCTTTTGTGTGAAGAGTCTAGTGACATCTTATTGGGTTGTATAAGTTTTTTTTTTTTTTTTTATCAAACTCCTACAATATGCGTAGTGTGATCTTATGGCTTTTGTGTGAAGGGTCTAGTGACATTCACACTAACACATGATGATTATATGGATTTTGTATGAAGGTTCAAATGAATATATGTCATTTAGTTCCATGGGTTTTATTTGATAGTTGTATCAAACTTCAACATATTGCATGGTGTACTTAATCATGCAACATGTTTGAGTGACATTAATTTTATCATGGTGATTGTATAGCTTTTGTGTGAAAGGTCTAGTGAGATATGGCATGGAGTCTTATGAGGTTTGTTTAAAGTATGAAAAAAACTCCTAAGGAGTGTATATTGTGCATGTTTATGCTATCATGGTCTAGTGACAAGTGACCCATGCAATGATTATATGGATTTTGCATGAAGGGTCAATGACATATATTCCATTGAGTTGTATTGGTCTTGTTTTATGGTTATGTCAAAGTCCTAGAGTGTGCATGTTGTACATGTTATTGCATCATGATTGAGTGGAATTGTTTTTTATCGTAGTGATTGTATAGCTTTTGTGTGAAGAGTCTAGTGACATCTTATTGGGTTGTATAAGTTTTGTTTAATTTTTTATCAAACTCCTACAATATGCATAGTATGATCTTATGGCTTTTGTGTGAAGGGTCTAGTGACATTCACACTAGCACATGATGATTATATGGATTTTGTATGAAGGGTCAAATGAATATATGTCATTTAGTTCCATGGGTTTTATTTGATAGTTGTATCAAACTTCAACATATTGCATGGTGTACTTAATCATGCAACATGGTTGAGTGACATTAATTATATCATGGTGATTGTATAGCTTTTGTGTGAAGGGTCTAGTGAGATATGGCATGGAGTCTTATGAGGTTTGTTTAAAGTATGCAAAAAAATCTTAAGGAGTGTATATTGTGCATGTTTATGCTATCATGGTCTAGTGACAAGTGATCCATGCAATGATTGTATGGATTTTGCATAAAGGACATAATGACATGTTATTTAATTATATGAACTTTGTTTGAAGGTTGCATCAAATGTCTTTGATATGCCTAGTGTGCTTCCTCCTATATCGTTATTAAGAGACATCGACTTTCTTGTGCATGATGATTATTTAATTTTTACATGAAAGGTCTAATGACATATATCATTAAGTTGTATGGGATTTTCTTAAAGATTCTAATAAGATAAATATTCATTGAGTTGTATGGGTTTTGTTTGAAGGTTGCATTAAATTCCAATGGTGTTCCTAATGTGTTTGTTTATGCATTGTGGTTGAGTGGCATTAACTCTTATGCATGACGATTGTATGAATTTTACATGAAACTTCTTATGATTCATTAGGTTGTATAATTTTTTTTTGAAATTTTAATATCTAATTTGAATCTAACTACTTTAGAGTGATGAGTGTTCCTGTACATTAAGATTGATGACAATAACCTATAAATGGTTATATATATTTTTTTCAAGGGTCTAATAGCATGTATGTCAAATTGAATTTTATAATGTGTCTTAGTGTGCTTATGTAGTATGATTAAGTTGCATTGATTATATTCCTAATAGAAATAAAACTCATATGCAATGCCTAGTTTTGTTCATGTATCATGGTTGAGTGGCATTAACTCTTGTGTGATGGTTCTAATAGAATGTGAAATATATGGTGTGCATTAGGGTTGAATGGGATATATGGCATAATATCATATGATTTTTGATGGATTTTATTTTAATCTTGTGGCATAGCTAATGCATATCAAACTTCTTATTGGAGTTGATAATGAACCCCATAGCTCCTAGAAATCACCTGCAACCAAAATGCCTATCACATTTGAAGAGAAAAACCATTAATATGCTCATGCAACTTTGAAAATAAATTATCCAAAAAAGCAATTGATTATGTAATGAATGAATCTAAATGAATGATTACAATGAATGAGAATGCTTATAAAAGCATAAAAAATAAATCCTAGATGAGGATTTGATTAGATTGTGGCAAGTGTTTTAATCTCATGCAATGAGACAACTTGACCTATATTTAGTCCAATCTAACAATAAAAAAGTACTCCTAAGTTTAGCTTAAGTGAATAAATTAATAAGGGACTTAATAATTAATTAATTATCAAGTGATGTCCTAATTACTCCAACACCCTCCCTTAAGATTAACTTAGGGAGAAACTAAAAACCCTTATGAAGAAATGTAATGATGGATGCATGTATGGGTCTCGGATACAAGTCTTGATGAGGTACCCATATACAAACAAATAAAACTCTCATAACTAGAGAAAAGGAGAAAACTACATGGAAAAAACTCCTCTTTAAAAGAGAGAAAATGAAATGATTGCACTAGTGTAAGAAGGATAGGACTCAATGTAACCCCCCAAGGACTCCTTTTTCCACATAAGTACAATAAATACCCCCCAATAGGAGAGAGAAAATGAGGATATGAATCACCCCATAAAGAAGTAGCTCATGTGCCAATGATGAACACCTAAAGATAAAATATGATCCATTGTTTGCAAACAACATTTCTTCCCTTAGGAAGAAACATATCCACTAGTGATTGGAGAATCCAATCCAAAAAGTTGGGTGAATCATGAATCCAAATCCAAACAATTTGTGCCTCTAAAAAGTGCTCAAGTGTCCACATGTTGGAAAGGGATGATGTCAATCCACAAACTAGTGAAGATTGATGTAAAACAAGTTGTAAAGGTGATGAAGATGATGGGCCAACAACAATGATGTGGCTATCAACAAAGAGAATATGGATGTCCTCAAAGTAATCCTCTAGATCTATAATATAAGACTCTACAAACAAGGATGATATTCCTGTAAGATACGAATCCCAAGTAGTTGTGTTTGGAAGAAGATGGATGTCCTACTGCACTGAACCAATAGGGGCCAAAGATGTGGCAATTCCAAGCTAATCATGAACTATAGAAGATGGTGATTAAGTCTCAATTTGAAGAGGAAGAACACGAAGACAAGTCTCTAAACCATTAGAACATGCAAGACCTATGATATATTCAAGCTCATCTAAAGTATCATCATCAATGGGTATGAATTTTGCATCTACAAGAGGAATGAGACAATTTGCAATAGGATCCTTTGGGTATGGAGACATATGAGGGTCTCCATGGATCTCCCAAAGTCGATTCTAGAGTGTGTGGGGACAATCAATGCCTGATACATCACACATAGTGTCAAGATCAACACTATAACATATAACCCTATAACATGATCATTGATAATACCCCATGCTAAATAACTCCTTGGTGTGTTTGATGTAGGTATGAGTCCATATAGATAAGGCAAAAGATCAAGCTACTTGAGATGTGTCAAGATTCTATTTTTCCAAGACTCGTAGGTATCCTTCAGTAGAATGACAATAGAAGGATAAAGAGAAAAACCCATGATACTTCCTCAAATGAAAAATTAGAGATTGAAAACCTCAATGCATATAAAGAAGATCAAATAAAGTCATCCAACACAAAGAAATCTTTCCAAGTGCCAAGACATCTATGTAATTAAGCAGAATGTGAAATCACAAAAAATTGAATAAAATTTACTTGGGATGTATTCTAAAAAAGATGCACAAATGGATCCGAAGAGCTTTGAAATACCTTTCCAATACCACTTGAATCATAAAAATCAAAGATACAAGAAAAAGGTTGTGAGCTCGAAAGCAAAAAATGAAGATCTAACTTTGACTGAGAATAACAAGAACCATTAGCAAAATCTAATGATGAGACCTACACCACAATAAAGTACTCGAAACCAACTTTCCAATGATATCTTGTTTGCTCAATTTTGAAATTGTATGCCCAAGTTATGCCAAAAAGAAAAAAATGCTCCTTTAGAACAAAAGAGGGTTAGAAGGGAGCTTGAAGGGGTCATACTGTTGATGTCGCGCTAACATCAATGGATGAAATATATAAGGAATATTACCTATCTGTTAGAAAAAAATTATCGGTCACCGAAAAAACCAATTTCATCTGTATATCTTATTTGATCGAAATATGCTTGCCAAGATTATGTTGTCAATTGCCTAAGATACTCAGAATATTCTACAAGAAATTGTGGGCCAGATTTAAAATTTCTAGTTTTACTAGCTCTGTTGTTGAAAGGATGACGAGCAGGGGAGTAAAATCATTAAGCGGCTATGAAGCCTATCGGTTGAGGAGGCAAAGGCTGCTACCAAAGGCTTTGTTGGCCATCGCCGATGGCTGTAGGAGCTACCAATCATCCCCACAACCTGTACGGCTTGCTGTTGCGACCAACAAGGCTTTAAAAGCCTTTTTCAAAAAACTAATTATTTTTTTCCAAAAAAAAAATGAAAATTGTTGATTTTTTTGAATTTTGATGAAGAATAAAAAATAGAATTTAAACTTGAAAGTACCTACAAAGAAATGGAGTTAGGGTTGTATGGAGCCATATGGTTGTATGAAATTTCATACAAATTCTCAACTTAAAAAAAATGTTTTTTTCAACTTTCTCAATTTTGACAAAGGGTAGGCAATCTTTAAGTTTTTGGTCATTTTGGACTCAACGATGATATCCATTTTACCTTAAGATGAGCCAATTTTTCCCTCAAGGCTAGATCTCTCAAAACTTTGATAGGAAGTCATAGATTTGGTGCTCTAATACCATGTTGGAGTTGATAGTGAACCCCATAGCTCCCAGAAATCACCTACAACCAAAATGCCTATCACATCCAAAGAGAAAAAGCCTTTGATATACTCATACAACCTTGAGAAGAAACGATCTAGAAAAGCAATTGATTGTGCGATGAATTAATATGAATAAATGATTACAATGAATGAGAATGCTTATAAAAGCATAAAAAAGAAAACCCTTAATGAGAATTTGATTAGATTGTATAAGTGTCTTAATCTCATGCAATAAGATAAATTGACCTATATTGGGTCCAATCTAATAATAAAAAAGCACTGCTAAGTTTAGATTAAGTGAATAAAGTAATAAGGGACTTAATAATTAGTTAATGATTAATTAATTATCAAGTGATGTCCTAATTACTCCAACACTCATATGATGTGCCTAGGGTCCTTATTCATGCACCATGATTTGTGACATTCACTCTTATGCATAGCATCCTATGAGTATTGATGGACTTTGTGTTAAGCTTGTACCATGGCTAGTGCGCGTCAAGCTTTGATGGTTTTTCTAGTGTGCTTATTCATGCATTGAAATGAAACTAATTCCCAAATATAAAAAATGCAATGATTTAAATTGTTTGCACAGATTAATCCCAAAACTTTTATGCACAAATTTTAATATAATATTTATAGTTCAAGTAAAGACTTTGAAATTAAATAAATTGATCAATAATTTCACTCAATACATTCAAGCATGCCATCAATAAATTATTAATTCAATAAACTCAAATATTTAAACACTTTATTGCTCATACAATTTATTAAGCTTTAATACTTATCTTTGGAAATGTGTAGAAGAAATCCCCAACTATTGCTGGAATGGTCCCTGGTTCAGCCTCTTCCATCTGTGAGCAGTCTGGGAGGAAAGCAGACTTTGCTGCTCTACATGAGTGCTGGTTCCACTGGAACAATGCTCAACACTCATGCCACAAAACCATGCCCTGGCCAGGACTGTCCTGAGTGCACGCACTTGTACCCCAAGTTGGACACCCACTATAGGAGTGCCCCTTCTCCGTCCTACTCAGCCTGCTAACCTGAAACCCTATTCCCGCAATGTGCTCCACTTGATTTTCCTCTTTTATATTCTTCTTGAATATATATTTTTTCCTCCTTTTTTCCAAGTCTCACATAAATGCTTTATATAAACTTTAAGGGGTGGTTTTCCAAACCATCACACCCTTTCACAAGATTTCCATTTAATAATTATTTCAATAAATAATTATGTTTCCACCTCCTTAAGAGAGATTTTACACATATGCTTTATTAATATCTCATTTAATCAAAGGATCATAATATCCTTTATTCTCCCTTTAATTTTAAAGGGTTTTTTCATAATTTTTCCTTCTTGGGGAAAAAGTCACATAACAATTCTCCCCTTATAAATTAGCTGTTGTCCTCAGTAGCACATGTGAAGCATCTACATCACAACTCAACAAAGACATAATCAATAACTGAAGAAATTGATATTGAATATAACTATTCTTCATAATATTGTATATATATTTACTTCATCTATATCCTTTTCTTCTCTTAATTCATAGATATCTCCCTTTTTTTTAATTGTATTTTAAGTTAAGTAATTACAAGAAAGCATTTTTTTTTCTTTTTTCCAATGACAAGATTTGTACATACATAAATATTAGGAATTTACAATCAAAGAAACTAATGGTAGTCTATGTGTTTACTCACATATATTTCACCCTTATCAATTTTCTCTCATGTTACCAATTTTCTTTAATATAGATATTTTAAATCTTATATATGTAACTTCAACATTAAATCTATAAAATTATTAAATCATGTGTTGACATAACATATATCTAGTGAAACGACATACATATCCCATACTATGTAGTCACTCATTCATGAACTATATAATTGATATACTTAAAATATATTCTAAGATGATAATCATGCATTCCGGACTACATGAGTATCCTCTTTTCCTATATGTCAAGTATAATTGAATGGAAAACAAGTAAAAAGTATCCCTAAAAAAAGTTCATATCTTTCAATATATGCACAAAGTTATTGGGTTGATCAAGTCCAATAACAAGGTACAATAAAATAAAGCATGGTAATATTTCTAGGTATCTTAACAATGATAGTAAACTATTATCATATATTGAGTACTTTCATAGAAAAACATTAGGTCTAATATTTCCTTCACTGTTAACACAAGAGAAAATATTGGTTAAAAATGATAATTTGACTAGAATAGTGATGATTTGCATAGACTCATGTCCTATGATATGAGACTCGACAAGGCCATTGGGACCTCCAAATAATGAATAGAGGCAATGTTGTTTAAAGAAAGCAACAAAATTCATTCAATAATTTCTTCCATTATGTTTTCCTTCATGTAAGGAGGTTCATCACAATAAATCTCTATATTAGTGATCCCAATAAATCATACAAAATCCTTTTGTCACACTTCTCATGTTTTATCCACAAAGCAATCCAATATTTGTCAATATGACTAGGATACTATTATCTACCAAAATATGATTAGGCTTGAGATCTCTATAAATGAATTCTAACTTGTTAAGGTTTTTATGCACATTTATTCATAAATTTCTCCTATAAAATATATAAATTATACCCCTATATATGAAAAAATCACATGCTAGTTCGACAATCTCTATCTTTGATTTATTTATGCCCTATATAGTATTTTATTGCATATCTGAAACCAATCATAAGCAATCACCCAAACCATATATCATGGTTTATTTGAGGCCAAGAAATATGTCTAACATACATAGTGTGCCCTAGCATAATAAGGTGGCTTAGTAATTATCCCTTTTTACAAAGGTTGTCTCTTATAATCATGAATCTCTCTTTTAAAAGAGTTTTCTTAAATATTCTTCATTACTCTATTTTTATTTTATTTTAATTTAGGAACAAATATCTATTCAATAAAAATAAATTAGGGTTATCTCTCCCCCTGTAAAACTTCAACATGTCCCCATGTTTAATCATAAAACATTATTCCATTCCAACCAATGTATTTAAACAACAAAATATTTTCAAGGTTCAAGATGTAGAGAAAAACTCACCTATGATTTTATATCCTATAAATATGTTATTCTCAACAATTTATTCTAAACATATTATTGTTTCTCTATATTTAAAACATGAATCTAAGGACCTATGGGTTATGGGCCCACAATGTAAACTATATTAGACTTAAGTGATAAAATATAGGTGTCACTTTTTTTTTCTTTTCTTTTTTTGATAGAAATAATAGGCATAGTAAAATCACTTTCTCAAATGCATTCTTAACCAAATAAAAATTAGTATGGGTATATGAATCTCACCATTACAAATACTATTTCAAAGACAACTTCAAAGACTCAAAATATGAACAAATTTGAATTCAATACTTTTGAAGTGTTTGAAATGTTGTGATGTATTAATTGGTCTAGAGCTTCATGAATTATTAAACTATTAGACTTACATGAGTGAATCATCAAGGTCATTCTTTTAAGGAAGTAAAGGATAAGTTCAATTTTTTGAAATTATGACACTCTCCATATCATACTTTGAATTGTTGTAACATAACCTACTTTGAGAATTTCAATCATTTAAGCTTTTGACAACATATGTATCAAAATTACTCTCAAGGGGAATATGATCGAATTGTCATAATGCAAGTGCCAAAGAATATGCATTTAATATCAATCCAAAGAAATAAATAAATCATTTTCATCATTACCAAGATGGGGTAAATTTGTACATAAGCAAGATAATAAGTTGGAACCTTGTTTCTTCTAGAGACCTCATGATCTACATAATCCATATGGTTTATCAAAACCATTATTAACTATTGTGGTTGATGCTAAATTTTAAAAAATAAAAAATAAAAAAAAAATGGCATGTGGTTAGGGCCACAAAAAAAAGGATCAAAATTTTAAGTACTCTGACTGTTGGACAAATATGCATAAAATAAAAGTTTTAAAGTTTCAAATACGAAATCAAGTTATACAACTTTTTCATCCAAAATACTTATCAATATACAAGATTATAATTGACTAGGTAGGTATGCTACTTGTTTGAGGAAATGAACAAGTTCAAGAATCATACCAAGCACACTCACATAACCATTATTATGGCAACTTCATTAAGTTGTTTCAAATTTGATATTTAAAATGTCAAAATAACATGGCATCAAATTTTGATGCAAGTCCAACCTATTGTGGTCTCACAACAATGAGCTTTCCAATTCATTCAACCAAGAAATATATTTATCTGATGTTCTTATTATAAACTAAGCATCACATCCTATCATCATATATAAGAATACATTATATTACTCGTATTTCACTTAATAAGACAATGGGTTGAGTACAATACCAAACAAGAAGACAATACTGCCTACTTTTAGCTATTAACTAAGACAATAGCAAATTACAATCACTTAAAACCAAACCGAAAAGTAAAATGCAACGGATGTGCCAGTCTGTCAAGACCTTCATACAAGGATTTATGGAGTTTGTGTTTTTTAAAACGAAGCTGCAAGGGACAAGACTGATTTGGATAAATGAAATGGACTAATGCAAAGGCGTTTTTTACATAATTATGTGACATGATCTTTGTGGTACAGTAAGGTGCTTTTTTGACCTTGCTTGACAAGCTTCTTGATGTGCACTAGCAAAGGGGTGAGTTATTTGGATATCACAAGTTTCTTTGAAATACAGACTTCTGGGTTGGCTAATTTGCCACAAGATTTGGCAGTCAAGACAGGGCTTCAAAAAGTTGGAGTTATAGATGCTTTATGCAATCCTTTTGTGGTATAGTAATACACCAATTGATCATGTCTTTTGGAAAAGTTTGTTGCCAAGAGCTAAGGGCATTATTTCAAGCTAGTTGGTGTTATAGATTGGCTGTGGACCTAAATGCTTCTACATTAGGATGGATCTACGACAATAATTAATGTGAATGGAAAATTACACGGGGAAGGTATTTGTCCAGGGACACAGTTTAAACTTGGAGCAGGTTTAAGTCTTTTAGAGGCTCACTCAAGTGATCTACGGGATGGACTTGGAAGACAAGGCAGTTGGTTTATTTATGGTCTTTTTTTAGTTTCTTACCTTTTTAGAACTTAGTCTCTATGGTTATCCATCATAAAAATATTTGACATTTGAATTCATTTTATTTAAGAGTTAATATAATACGTTGGGGCTACAAATATGCCTGCAATTGTTTGTAATATCGTTGCAGATTAGGCAATTCAAAAGAATGCAGATTTCGTCTTCTTCTTTTACTAGTTACACAACTCAAAACTTTTTATTTTTCATTCCTCAGGGTCTGTGGATGATTTCATCTACTACCGAGTACACTGTGTGAGTTGGTTGTATCTATATAAGGGGAAAGCTCTATTTAGGATTGATTATTCTTATAATAACAGTTTTCTTCCTTGTATCAAATTGTCCGCATTATAAAGGTTGTGAATAATATTGATAGGGAGATCTATTATTGAAGTCAATTATTTTATTCTGTATCATTATCCCATTGGAAATAACTAACTTTTAGTGCCCATCTCACAATTTTCTTATCTTTTCAGAGAGGCAAAATGGCATCCTTTCCCAATATTGCTCACGAATTTTCCAAAATATCTACCGAAATTTAAGACACATTGCTACAGCATCATTGTTGTTTCCTCACCCTTCTAGAATAGTACATGAGCATAGAATAGAGAACAACCATTATCTTTCCTTACAGGAAGTTCCTACGTCCAATCAACCAAGTCATGCCGTTGTGGGACAAAAGAGTTATGCAAATACTTCTCCTAAGAATACAAGCCAATATCACACTTTAAGTGCAGGCTTCTTAGAGGAAGCATTAATCTACCACTATCGTAATTCAAATGCACAGTCAACTGGGAAAACCGTTAAAATGTGTCATTTATTGCAAGCAAAAAAAAATTACAACTTCCACCGAATGTTCATAGATTTCAGAGGGAAGGAGAACTTCAAAAATGATTTTTAAAATAAATTTAAAGTGGATCTAACTTTCTACTGCGGAATTTCAAAGTAAATTTAATCTACTAATTTTTTGTTTGTAATTAGTTTGTTGAAGGAGTTAAAATAATTTTACTCTGTCTATTTGGTAAATGTTAAATTTAAATTGATTTCCAGTGAGAATCAATTTATGAATCGAATAATCAAAAGGGGGAAAGTTTTTTTTAACCATTTAGTGAAAGGTGGATATTTTATGGGAACCCTAAAATTGATTTATCTCCATTAGTTATTCCATTTTTCTATTTAAACTTTGAGAATAATAAATAGTCATGAATTTCAATTGATGTATAAATTAATTTAAATTATTATTATATTTAAATATATATATATATATATATTGTAAAACATAAATGTAACAAAATAATATTACTATTAGGATCTATACAGGCTCTGATACCAAATGAAATGAAACTAATTCCCAAATATAAAAATGCAATGATTTAAATTGTTTGCATAGATTAATCCCAAAACTTTTATGCACAAATTTTAATATAATATTTATAGTTCAAGTAAAGACTTTGAAATTAAATAAATTGATCAATAATTTCACTCAATACATTCAAGCATGCCATCAATAAATTATTAATTCAATAAACTCAAATATTTAAACACTTTATTGCTCATACAATTTATTAAGCTTTAATACTTATCTTTGGAAATGTGTAGAAGAAATCCCCAACTATTGCTGGAATGGTCCCTGGTTCATCCTCTTCCATCTGTGAGCAGTCTGGGAGGAAAGCAGACTTTGCTGCTCTACATGAGTGTTGGTTCCACTGGAACAATGCTCAACACTCATGCCACAAAACCATGCCCTGGCCAGGACCGTCCTGAGTGCACGCACTTGTACCCCAGGTTGGACACCCACTGTAGGAGTGCCCCTTCTCCGTCCTACTCACAACCTGCTAACCTGAAACCCTATTCCCACAATGTGCTCCACTTGATTTTCCTCTTTTATATTCTTCTTGAATATTTTTCCCCTTTTTTTTCCAAGTCTCACATAAATGCTTTATATAAACTTTAAGGGGTGGTTTTCCAAACCATCACACCCTTTCACGAGATTTCCATTTAATAATTATTTCAATAAATAATTATGTTTCCACCTCCTTAAGAGAGATTTTACACATATGCTTTATTAATATCTCATTTAATCAAAGGATCATAATATCCTTTATTCTCCCTTTAATTTTAAAGGGTTTTTTCATAATTTTTCCTTCTTGGGGAAAATGTCACATAACATGCATTATGGTTTATGACATTCACTATTATGGATGATTATATGACTTTAAGTGAATGGTCTAGTGACATATATGTGATCAAGTTGTATGGTTTTTTGTGAATGTCATTGAATTTATATGAATTTTGTTTGTTTTTTTATGTTAATGCATCATGATTGAATGACATTGACTCTTCTACAAGATGATCATATGAATTTTGGGTGAAGGATATAATGATATATATTATTAAGTTTTAGGTGTTTTTTAAGGTACTAATGGCATATATGCCATTAATTTGTAAAGGTTTTGTTTAAAGGTTCTAATCACATTTATATATTTAAGTTGTATGGGTTTTGTTTGAAGGTTCTAATGGAATTTATGTAATAAAGTTGTATTGGTTGTGTTTAGAGGTTGCACCGAACTCATATGGTGTGCCTAGTGTGCTTGTTCATGCATAATGGGTATGAGATTTGGCTCTTATATGTTATGGTTCTAGAATGAAATGTGATTGAAGATTGTGAATACCATTGAATTTGTATGTATTTTGCATGATTTTTTTTATTATTGTATCATGATCAAATTACATTGACTCTTCTAGATGATGATTATATGAATTTTGTGTGAAGGATATTGACATATATCATTAATTTTTAGGGGTTTAATTTTAAGGTTCAAATGACATTTATTTAATTGAGTTGTATGGGTTTTATTTTTGGAGGTTGCATTAAACTAGTATGGTGTTCCTACTATGCTTGTTAATGCATCAAGGCTATGAGATTTGACTCTTTAAGTGTGATGGATCTAATATAATGTAACATATGGTTTGGATTAGAGTTGAATAGAATAGTATCCTATGAGATTTATTATTTTTTATGAAGCTTGCATCATGATTAATATGCACAAAGCTCCAACGGTTAGTAAATATCACTCTTGTGCATGATGATTGTGTGGATTTTATGTAAAGGATCAATAAAATACATGTCATTGAGTTGTACGAGTTTTTTGAAGGTTCTAATGGCATTTATTTAATTAAGTTGTATGGTTTCTTTTTGGAGGTTGCATCAAACTTGTATGGTGTGCTTAGTGCCATGCATCATGAGTGTGAGACTTTACTTGTGTGTAATGGCTCTAATGGAATGTGGAATAAGGTGTGGATTAGTGTTGAATGGAATATATGGTATAATATCATATAATTTTCATTGGCTTTATGTGAATATTTTATTGTGATTAGCATACACAAAGCTCCAATGCTTAGTGACACTCACTCTTGTGTGTGACTATTGTATGGATTTTGTGTAGAGAGTCAATGGCATACAAGTCATTGAGTTACAAGGATAATTTTAGTGGTGAATCTTCACCAATTGACAAATAGTTCCCAGTTTGAAATTAGTGAACATATTGCAACCAATAGGATGGCCAAATCATTCAAATTTTATGAATTATTGATCCAATGCATTTCAATTTTTCATCAATTTATTTTATGAGGCATATGTAATTAATATTTTTTACATAACAAACTACATGTTTCCAATGGTCTAATTAATATTTTTACTTATAATTTTGTATGCATGCATTAATTCACCCACATATTTCCCAATATCATTTAAGGTTCATTTTTTGTGAGGACCCATTTCATCAACAACATTAAAATTTTGTTATGTGTGAGGACCCATTTCACTAATAACATAAAAAATTAATTACATATGAGGACCCATTTCGCCAATACTATTATAAATCCATGTTAATCCTAGGTCCATGTAATTGCCTTGAAAATTTACTACATGTGTTGTGTCAAGGTTTGATTTGCCCAATATTTACATGTATCATTTTACAATCATGCAGGATTCGCCAAATTATTAGTATACCATTTAGAATTCCTATCAAACTCACTAAATATGGATTACTATAAATAAAATCAAAACTTTGATTTATTTGTACATATTTTGTTCAATTATGAGCTCTCAATTCAAATTGTAGGCAAGTTACAACTATAAGCATTGTCGCATTAATGAGTTAATGAAAACCTAAAGCGAAGTGATCATTTCTTTATAGTGATAATGTTTTTTATCTCTTTTTCATTCTTACTTGATTCTTATTATAGATGATATTAAGTATGGAGACATCTAGGGTCTAGGGATCTATATTTTATGATTCCTTCTTTAAAATGATGTTTTTGTAGTTTTTATTTCATCAGAGATGTCGAGAAGGAATGAGAGTAAGACTCTTGAAAGTGGTGAAGGGTGGTCATCAAAATATAAAACTATAATGTCATACTTTAGAAATTTTTGTGATCCATCAAATCAAGATGGAGTTACAACATCAGCACTTGCACCAAATATTAACAAAGAAGGAAATACCTCAGAGGAAGATCAAAATGAGTGAATTGAATTGGATGATAATTTTGTTGTCATGCCCTAAATTTCATAGTTATGGAAAAAACACAACTAACAATTTTTTTATCAAACACATATAAACACGATTCACTACCAACTACATACACTCATATCAACTAAAATATATGCCACACTGTAACCACTAATGATAGATACACCAATTATGTGAACATCATAATATAATGTTTCCAACACTATTATAGACGTTCACTTCAGATACTAATGTCATCGAAGGTTGTTTATCAAATTTCTTAAGAAATGGTGATAGGAACGAAGGCTTGGGTAGAAGCATTATAAAGAGTTGATTTTGTTACTCTTTTATTACCCTTAATGACTTTATGTGTAATAGACACTATTACCTATGAGAGAACTAAAAGTTACAGAAAATAAGGTATATTTTCTTAGTTTCATTATATAACACTATCAATATTTAAACTATCATTATTAACATTATTGATTTCTAGCATAAACGAATATTAATATTGATCCTTTCTATAATATTGTTAACATTCCAAATACTACTAATATTATTAATATCAATATTAAAATATATCTCGTAGAAATATTATGTGCACCAACTTGTGTCGTACCTAATATTCATATTAGTCATAAGCATTTATAATATTAATGCAAGCATTAACCACTCATAATAAAATAACATCAATGTTACTTTTATTATTAATAATATTAATATTAATATTTTCCATTAATATTACTACTGATATATATTATTTCTATTTATTAACGACATTAGTCTCAATATCATCTCTTATTACTATAAGAAGTATTAGATTTAGTATTAATTACGCCAAAGTCGTTCCCTCAATGAAGTTTTTCCAACCCATTTCTTCTATCGACGGTTCAAATCGCAGGATAAAGGGTGCAACACCACAGAATAGATCTCCATCGTTCAATGCTTCTTGTCGTTTTCCCTTCTACCCTGTTCATGTATTTACTGAGAATGTGAGTTGGTGTACCCTCTGCTTTGTGATGCATTTACTCTTTTCGCCGCCTTATGCATTTTGCCCCAAACCCTAAATCGCTTTCACACGGACAGGCTTTAGGTACTTATTGTTTTTGTGAATAGATTGAAGCAGCAAGCGATTTCTGCTTTGTAGGGTTTCCTGCAAATTCTGTCCATTTTCTGTCTTCGGCATCGTTGACATCGGGACACAATTAGTGTAGAATCTTGAGGTAAGTCACTTGACAGTCTACTTTCGAAGATTTTTCCTTTTGAATCTGTACGCCGCCTGATCATTCTCTGTTGTGTTTTATTTCATTCTAAACAATTTTGTTGTTATATATCGAAAGAGGATCCGTTGTTTTATCTGTCGCTGTTTTCTTGTCATCAGTCCCGTTGAGTTTTTTCAAATGTTATAATAAGATCCATCGCCTTGACCCTTCTCTTGCCTCTTTCGTTTGTAATTCTTGGCCACAGGGTAATCTCAGAGCCCCTCATCAGCAAAATCATGATGAACACCGAACTAAGAAACATATGCCTTTAGCCCTGCCACAGAAAACATTTGGCACAGCTTATGCCCGCAAATTGTGGAAGACATGTTCTTTCCCTACTCTAAAACTCCCATACTATCTTAGGCGGAGAAGGGTAATAGCTAAGCTCACATTATATGGTGTTGCACTTGACTATCGCATTTGTGTGAAAGTTTCTACAGCCTTTTAACAAGTATACTTTGTGCTTACCCCATAATCATAGCATTCCATGATGCGTCATCTCTTAGGCATTTTGTCATACAATTAACGTGCCTTGTTTATGTTTTCGCATTTTGCATACATGACTAAATGTTGCGGGATTTGGCTTTACAGGTCTGTCGACTTTATTTACTTGAAATTTTCAAAAGCCCTTTCAATAAATCATTTTTTTTCTTTCGCATAACCTACAATGTTTCCAGGCCCTCGAATCGCATTTCTTTGAGGCATTCTGTCAAACAGTTCACGTGCCTTGTCTATGTGTCCACTTTTTACATACATAACTACAAGGCAGTTGAAATTACAACATTGAAAAAAAATGTACCTCCATCTTTTACGCTGCGATGAAAGTCCATACCCTGTTCCAAAGCTCCCATTTTAGCGTTGGTAGAGTAGATGTTAACAAATGTTGTGGAATGTGGCGTTATACTACCAGTCACACCCGCGTGATACAATTTGTGCAAAATCTTGAGGAAAGTTGCTGGCCATGGTTTCAGCGAGTGATACAATTTGTGCAAAATCTTTTGGAAAATCGTTGGCCATGGTTTCATTGAGTTCTTTTGTTTTATTTTCTTTGGAATTTGGTATTCGCCTCTATCACTGCTTGGATCAGCAAGGTCAAATGCTAAGAACTCCCTTATATCCTCTTATTTAATTCAATTGTTGTGTACAAATGGGGTTGTTTTGTTATTCCTTTGTGAAGTTTTACAATGGTTTAGTGTTATTTCTGTTTCTAAAGCATTGGAGGTTTTGTTCTTTTTGGGGATTCTGAGCATCAAGTGTACTTCATAAAATATCTCTGGCGTTGATGGTATTGGAAATGTGAATTGATGAATTTGGGATTCTTATGTTTCTCCTATTCTTGTCTATTTTGGGCATTAAATCTATGGCATTTTAGTGATGAATAAGTTTGATTTGCTCTGTCCCAGATGGGCAACAGTTGCTTTCCCCAACTCAGTAAAATTGGAGTCCAAGCTCTATAAATTTACTATCTTTAATGGAACTACTGAATATGAACAAAATAATTAGCTAAAATTTACACACATCTTCGGCGTACCCATTGCATACACACGTGCAATTGCTAGTATTATAAACATTAAATAACCCAGAGGTGATACTTCCTATCATTAATATTGTCTATGCTACTGTAAGTTACTTGGTTTTCACGCTAACTTCAAGCACATCTGAAATGGTGATAATATACGATTTTTGGGGTTGACTATTTAAAAGCCTATTTTGAAGATCTAGATTTCATCTATCACCAATTGACAACACAATGTGCATATTCCCTTGATGTGAATTTATATCGCATATTATCTTTCATTAAATTTACTCTTATTGTTAGTGTTAGTTTGATCGTTATATCTCTCTCATTATTAACATACAAATTGTTAGTCTTACCTAGTTTAGTTTTTTTTAATATACTAATTCAGGCAGGTCAACTTAAGCTAATGCAAAGCTATGGAATGTTGTGTTTAATATTTTTTTGCTATCTTTACTCACAAGTTAAGCTAGAAAGAAGCTCTTCTTAGAGCTGGTCTTTATGATAATAGAATTGTTGATGGTGTGAGACATGTTATTTTGTTGCCATATATGGAGAAATAGATGCAGTTGTTTTTACTAACAATAATGATCATTAAGAAGTTGTTCTTTTACGACTCTACTTTGATATAATTTTTTGTCTTGATGCCCTATTTCTTATGTTTCAAAATGAGGTTTTGAAGAATCCCATATTGAGTTTTCAAATTCAACAAATCAAGTTGCAAGTTGAACAATTGCTAAGTAGAAAAGAATTTTATATCGGGCAAGGTTTAAGTTCTCTTTCCAAGTTGTATAGTGTTTTTGTATTTCATTTTTTATGTATCTTTTCAGCTTATTATGACCTTATAAGTTGTTGCTATGTACATTGGTTTTGATCTGGGTCTTTGTTGAGTTGTGGTTTTTTGTACAGCTCATTGTAATGGTCCTTGTATAGTTTCTCACTGCAACTTTTTAGCTGCACTTTATTCTTTGTAACTGCATTACTTCAATACAACGAAAAAACTTAAGCTAATGCCACTAAACCTCGAGTGAAAATGATTAAATCTTAGTGGTTGATTCACTTTACTAATGCTATTACTAAGAATAATATAAATGATAAATAATCATTAACATAGTTACTAATTTTAATATTTCTATTAACAGTAACATTCCTTTATTATCTCTTATAATATTATAGTATACTATTTTTACCTCATTATTGACCTCTTCATTACTCTTATATTTATTATCAAAATTAGCATTAACATTTATGTTGGTGACATAAAACAATAAACAATCCTTTCTCCTACAATATACAATTCCAATATTTCCAATTATTTATTTACAATAGCATTCACATGGATTTTACAATCTACACAATAGGGTAATTTTACATTATGAAATAACACTTTCAATAACATTTACAAAGGAACATAGACACTCTAAAACTTGCAACTTACTCAAATCTATAAAACCTACACATGACACAAATTTTCTTCTAAAGTCAATGGGGTGCTCACCACCCAACCCTTGACTAAAAAACCAGTCACCCCCAAGCTCAGAGGCCATCATAGGAACCAGGTTACATAGAATCTCAAATCATGCAACAACATTGAACACACATACATATACAATAACACCTTGACGTAATGATCCACATTCACATTGAATCTTCTCAAGCTTCAAGAAGGGGGAAGACTAGGTGAAACCACTACCCAATGGTGAAATAAATATAAAGATCATATATAGTAACAAACTTCTCTCCATTTATCAATCCATCCAAACTCCACAGTAAACTAAGTACTCATACCCAAAACTCCATATTCCAATAATGTGGGTACTCATACCCAAATCTCCACCTTTTCAAAGGTTGGAGGTTTCCCCATGGGAGATTATCCTCTCTCAACCTTATACTTGAGGAGCTCTCAGAAGCTAAGAGAACCATCTCCATGACAACCCAATCACAATTGAACAACACATAAAAGTAAGAAAACTATTCAAACAAATACTCAATCTGTTCTACATTTTATAGTTTCAAACAAAATCAAACATAATGGAATTGAAACGAAGGGAGAATTTGTAGAAGAGCTCCAAGCTTTTATCCAAACTCTTTTCACCAAAAACTTCTTCAACGAGAACCAAAAATTACAAAACCCTAAAAATTCTAAGAAGAAAGAGATAAATAAAACCCCATTTCAATCCTCACAAATTAAGTGGTGACACTTGTCACCCCCTTGTGAATAAACACACTCCCTCTCAGTTCACTTAAGTGGACTAAAATTGGAAGGAATCTATTCCACTTCTTCCTACAAAGACTCAATATCACAAAAGAAAAACAAGTCAACTCAAGATTTATTTTCAAAACATCCCTTGCATTAAGGAATTTGGAGACAAATGAGTATCTGATTGGAATTTAATCAATGCACACCCCATTTCAACTCCAAATTTGTCACCCTTAAAAATAGGTTTTTTGAGAGGTCATATCTTGAGTTTAGTTCAAGATATGAGTTAAATTAAGTGCCTAACCCTTGGATTAACGCCCTAGGGGTTTAAAAGTGACATAATTACATTAAATAACTCTTTATCCACCCCTTTTAACTCAAATAAACTAAAATTCCAAAATACTTTCAATATAAAATTTACAAATTAAATGTAACTTCAAGACTTAAAAACTTTATAATAAAATACATTCATGTCTCAAGCCACTTCACATAAATTACATCACATTAAGACTATAGTCCCTCCAAATGGACTATAGTTGATATTCATAGGGTTTATCACATTAGGTTCCTTGAAGACCCCAATTCCATTGGCCATGGAATTTATACCTACACACTCAATTTCACACATTAATACATCCGATAAAAATATATAGCCGAAGTAACTTAAAATAAAACACAAAAATTCACATCACAAGATTTTCATCACACATTTTTAAATCACATCAAAATACCAATTCACAATTATCACAATCTCATATATTCATAATCATTGAATTCGCATAATAACATTTATTCAATTTTTATAAAATAATAAAACTAATTTTATAATTTCATTTTAAAACTCAATAATCTTACTCATCCCAATATTGCAATTAACATATATATCACAATTATCATTTCATCATGAAACCATCAATTATTCATCAATTCTACTCATGCATCAATAATCATCAATAATCATCAAATATAAGGTCTAACATTCAAATCATCATAATACTAAATCAAATATAAATTCTAATGTCTAAATCATCATAACACGAATAACATCATAAAGTATCAGTTTGCATCATAATATTGTTAGCTTTAGGATCAGAGATTAAATAAGTAGAATTAAAACAATTTCACACAATTTCACACAACATATACCCTAGGAAAACCCTCCAACTTGAGGGAGAAAACCCTAGCAACAATATATCACTTATATATTGAATAATAATCAGCAAGTCTCTTTACAATGTGGCCAATCACAAGGCCAAATATCAGCACCAACCTTGATGCAACCTCTTGATAATAATATCAATCTTCCTTGATGATAAATTCGGCCTTCTTAGAAGAATTTGATCTGCTCTTGAATAAACTCGCACTTCTACGAAATTGAACAATGAATGAATATGATGATCGATCAACTAAACAACTTATATATATACAAGTCGAAGGGATAGGATCCATAAGTTGTCTTGTATCACAAATTCAGCCCATTATTGAAAGATTGTAACTCCGACAAAGGTGGTGATTCAATGAAGTCGGCCTCATACAAATTTGATTAGCAATAATTAAATATTATTTATTTATTTTTCTCAAGTGAAGAGCCTCTTCACTAGTGACACCTCCAATGAATTAATTAGCCATTTAGGCTACATTTAATTTATGTTTTGATACAAGTCATGGCTAGAAGTAAGAGGCCCGACATTGCTAAACATCAACAAATGTAGCATCTAATAATCAAACTATGTCTATCTAAAAGAATAAAGTAGCATAATATCTAGTATCAACAGATGGGTCTCACATCTGTAGAAGCTATTCCAGGGGATACCCAAGGTAGCCAGAATGAGTTTATTAACTTGGATGACAACATCGTAGGTGATGTTGATTCATGGAAGGGGGAAATAAAATCCAAATAAAAATTGAGGTGCGAGTGGGATGTGACAAGGAATTTTTAGATTGATTGGATATCAAAATACCCATTCATTGAACTAGTGGAGAATGTAAACAAAGATGAACCATTAACAAAATGTTAATGCAAGACTTGTAATTAGAAATATACAAGGGACAAGAATTTGTAGCTAAAAACTGACACTATAGAAAAGCAAATCTATAAAGTTTATGAAAACAAATCATAGACTGAAACAAAAAATCAATGATAAGATATAAAAAATAATTCAAGCTCAATTTAGAAAGATAATGATAGGAGCACAAATGGAAAAAAATATTGAGTTGAGTGTTATTTTTCATATTTCGACTAGAGAGCATCCTATGACAGACTACCTAGAATATAATAGTTTTTTTTGGTGTTCCTAACTTTTCTAACACACATTGGTCAATAAATAGTGAATGGGAATGGGTGCTATCTTGCTAAGGTGAAGAAATAAGATTTATAGGAAAAAATAAAGAGTCAACTTTTATTACTTTTTAGATGAAGTTATAGTAGTAGATAATACTTATTGGGTATATATGTATGTGTATACTATACACAAAAATCTTCATCAACCTCATCTACTTTGTGTTTATAAAATGAAAGAGAATTCGACATTGCAAAATCTATCTGAACTAGTTAAGAAATCTTTGAATGAAATTGGAGGTATGAGTTGCTTCACATTGCCAAAATGTTGGTGCATGTAGAATTTGGTAGAGTCTTAATAATGCAAGCTCGTAGGAATGACCTTTGTGTAAGATACAAACTACTTCTTCACCATACAAAATTTTCATTAATTCTATGAGTCACAAAATAAATTTTGCATTTAAAATTATGAGAAAGTTTCCTTTAGTATCAAAAGTTGAAAATTTAGTCCACAAGCTCTACTCATACTTTTACCGAAGTCCTTAACAATTTATGGAATTTCAAACAAATTGAGGAAATAACCATAGGAAACAAGCTTCTTAAGGATGTTGATACCAAATGGATCTCCTTGCGTGGACTAGTGCAACAATTTTTTTCAAAATATCAATCCTTGATTGGAGTAATACACAAACATCGCCACACAGTAGACAAAGCTCCTAACCTCCTACATAGGTTAAATGATATAAGAGACACTCTTAACTTTATTTGATCTTCTCCCCATGTTGGAGAAAATGAACAATCTTGTGAAAAATCCCATGAAATAACTATGCATATTTTAGAATATAGTAAACTATGTAGGATGACATGCCTCACGCTCAATAATCTATATCTATCAGTATTAGAAAATTTGAGCAAAGGTAGACTGAAAATTATACACTTAATAATAATATTTGAATTCAATTTTCTTCAATACACTTTGCATATATATAGGACTTGTATTTCCTATATTATAGGAAACATCCTATAACAACTCATAGAGAATTGTGTGACTAACAAATAAACAAACTCCTAAATATATGAGTTGTTAAAATAACTCATAATACAAACAAACACTCACTATAATATTAAGTTATTTCTCAACAAATTAATATTAACATACATAACCCTATATTAAACATACTAATAATGCTAACCTAAACAACCATGTGAACGCTAATTCCTAACACTCCCTTAGTGTGAACATGAGGTGAAACTACATCACAATACTTGATGACCACACACAGTAGCTCACCAAACAATATAAGATAAGAGTAGGGGCATACACATCTACTCATGTCAAGCAATAGTGGAACAAACCTCACTACACTTAATTTACTTTCATCCAAGGATGGGGACAAACACATCTATCCATGGATCCAAGGATAGGGACTAACACATCTATCCAAGGTCTAATGTCAAGTTTGGATAGGAACAAACACATCTATCCAACATCAATCATGAACAAGGACACACACATCTGCTCACAACAATTATGATTAGGGACAAACACATCCAATCATAATCACCAACTCCTGTGACTAGGGACAAAAACTTTCAATCACTTACATCATCTTGTGAATGGGGACAAACACATCCATTCACATACAACCAAAAAATGTGATTGGGGACATACACATCTAACCACAAATAAAAATTTTGAGAACACAAATCCCTCATTGTCGCATATGCAACCACCATTATAGATCATTGCCACGCTGATCACAAATGATATGAGATAGTTTCCGCTACTACCTGGAAACCAATCTTGGCTTTAGTCATTTTGGCACAAATAATTTTGTGGCCTCATCACTAGTGACTGACAAGAGGTTTTTGAGTATCCTCCAACCTCTGTTGCCTCCTAATATACAGTAATTGAAAAAACCATGGATTGTCAGGGGATAAAACCCACAAACAACATAACTAGACAGCATAGAAGATCCTATTCTTTGGAGGCGTTTAGAGTCCATTCTAGGTATTCCAAGCCTATCATGTGACAACAATGTATGTAAGGTTGGATCCTCTGCACTAGGCATACTGTTGTTACCATGAAATGTATTAAAAGCATGCCAATTATGATGATGTGCTTCAAAAGCAGAAAATTTGTGGGAAGCAAACATGGCACCAATCATTGACGCCCCATTTTGATGATAGGAACTCGGGTCACCAAAGGTATTAGAGGATCCCACATTATTTATGGCAACTAGCATTTTCCTTGCACGAGAAGTACCACAGACAGCAAAACATGAGCATAAATGAGCCCCATTTGAAGCATTTGAATGCTTACTATACAAAAAATTAACTATCAGATCAAGCTAGCTAAATGAAGACTCAACATCCTTGAGATATACCGAGAATCAAGAAAATGAACCTTGATATGGACACCATGGGAAGCCAAATGACATTTTTTTGTACTGCATATCATATAGGTACTCATTATTTGTTAAATCTTCAACTATGAACTCTTCATGTGGACGACATCCATTAGCTTAGAGCCATTGACAATGCTCTACATGCCTACAGTTTGGACATTGTATTGCTCCCTTGGCATTAAATGTTGACCAATGCAATCTAAATAAAAATGATGACCACATTTGTGCTTGGAAATTGATCTCTCCCCGCGGTCCACAACTACTTCCAAGCACACTAAACAATAAATCAAACTCGAGCTTAAAAACGTCAACCTGCGATTGCTAATCTCTACTCCCTTATGCTAATTAATCCTAGATCTACAAAAAATTATTACTCAAGATTCTCTCATATTCTTGGGCCCTCTTGTGAAAGAGTTAAGCCCATAGTTGCTCTGATACCATATTAGAAAATTTGAGCAAAGGCTGACTGAAAATTATACACACAATAATAATATTTGAATTCAATTTTCTTCAATACACTTTTCATTTATATAGGACTTGTATTTCCTATATTATAGGAAACGTCCTATAACAACTCATAGATAATTATGTGACTAGCAAATAAACAAACTCCTAAATATATGAGTTGTTAAAACAACTCATAATACAAACAAACACTCACTATAATATTAAGTTGTTTCTCAACAACTTAATATTAACATACATAACTCTATATTAAACATACTAATAATGCTAACCTAAACAACCATGTGAACACTAATTCCTAACAATCAGATTCCCCATTTATAAGTCTAAAATTTAGTAGTTGGCAGTTGATTATAGATGTGAACAATCATGTCATTTTTTTACAATTTAATGCAAGTGGGGAGTAATGTGTCTTTGTATTTGGATTTGAGATACCAATGCCCTATTTTACCATGGTGATGCACTCTACCAAAGAAGTAACTATTACAAGAAAAAATTTAACATTGTTAATTTTATAAATATAAATTTAAAGAGTATTTTGAAATCTCTTTCCTCATATATTTTAAAATGATTCCCTTGAGATGAACTACTTGAAGCCATATCTATTGTGTATCCTAAATATTAGTTCTACAATCAACCAAATGATTATCATAAGACAATAAATCCCTTGGTCAATAATTTTTTTGAAAGTTAAAATTCAATGGACAACAAATAAAAGGAATTATAAATCAATCTAAGATTATAGAGAAATCAAGTCATTTTGCAACAACTATGAGGGAACAATTTGATCTCATGGAGAATCCTTTGCAAGAGAGATCGATAAAAAAACTTTGGGAAACCTTAATTTATATAAGAGACACTCTTAACTTTATCCAGTCTTCTCCCCATGCTGGAGAAAATGAACAATCTTGTGAAAAATCCCATGAAATAACTATGCATATTTCATAATATAGTAAACTATGTAAAATGACATGCCTCATGCTCAATAATCTATATCTATCAGATTCTCCATTTATAAGTCCAAGATTTAGTAGTTGGTAGTTGACTACAAATGTGAACAATCATGTCACTTTTTTAATAATTTAATGTAAGTGGGGAGTTATGTGTCTTTGTATGTGGATTTGAGATAACAATGCATTATTTTACCATGGTGATGCACTCTACCAAAGAAGTAACTCTTACAAGAAAAAATATAACATTGTTAATTTTATAAATATAAATTTAAAGAGTATTTTAAAATCTCTTTCCTCATATATTTTAGAATGATTCCCTTGATATGAAATAATTGAAGCCATATCTATTGTGTATCATCAATATTAGTTCCACAAACAACTAAATGACTATCATACGACAATAAAGACCGTGATCAATCATTTTTTAAAATTTCAAAATTCAATGGACAACAAATAAAAGGAATTATAAATCAAGCTAAGACTATAGAGAAATCAAGTCATTTTCCAACAACTATGAGGGAACGGTTTGATCTCATGGAGAATCATTTGCAAGAAGGATCAATAACAAATCTTTAGGCAACCTTAAGTTATATAAGAGACACTCTTAACTTTATCTGGTCTTCTCCTCGTGTTGGATAAAATGAATTATCTTGTGAAAAATCCCACGAAAGAACCATGCATATTTCATAATATAGTAAACTATGTAGGATGACATGTCTCACACAATAATCTATATCTATTAGATTCCCCATTTATAAGTTCAAAATTTAGTAGCTGGCAGTTGATTATAGATGTGAACAATCATGTCAGTTTTTTACAATTTAAAGTAAGTGGGGATTCATGTGTCTTTGTATGTGGATTTGAGATACCAATGCCCTATTTTACCATGGTCATGCACTCTACCAAAGAAGAAACTAGTACAAGAAAAAAATTAACATTGTTAATTTTATAAATACAAATTTAAAGAGTATTTTGAAATCTATTTCCTCGTATATTTTAGAATGATTCCCTTGAGATGAACTACTTGAAGCCATATCTATTGTGTATCCTCAATATTAGTTCCACAATCATCCAAATGATTATCATAAGACAATAAAGACCTTGGTCAATCATTGTTTTAAAAGTTCAAAATTCAATTGACAACAAATAAAAGGAATTATAAATCAATACGAGATTATAGAGAAATCTTGAGTCATTTTGCAACAACTATGAGGGAATAGTTTGATCTCATGGAGAATCCTTTGCAAGAGCGATCAATAACAAAGCTTTGGGAAACCTTAAGTTAGAGAAAAATATTGAGATTCAATATCAAAATATTTTAAAATTGTTGATTTACGTCAAACCATGATATTGGGGTAGGTGGAGGATGAGAGAATTTTTCAGTGCATTGGGGTTCTTGAAATCAAAGATAAGAAATGAATTAGACAATAATCTAGAAAATTGCTTGAAGATGTATACAACTATGTATAATATCCAAAGTTTGTTGAAATGAACAAGTCAACTAAGAGGGGGGGTTAATCAATTGTATCTAATCACATTCACCACAGATCTTAAACAATTTCACATCCACTTTAATCTGTTATTAAGTATGAGCATGAAGTGCAAATAATAGAAAGAAAACACAAGAAACACTAGATTTACTTGGAAAACCCAATAAGGGAAAAACCATGGTGGGGATTAGCTCACAATATAAGAGTAATTGCAAAACCGTTTACAAAGAGGTTCACTACCAAAGGACTCGCTGCCCAAGATAAGACTCACTATCCAAATAGGACTCACTGTCCAAATGGGAGGCTCACTTCCTACAAATAAAGAAAGATAGAAAGAAGAATGTTACACAAAGAACATTATCTCAATGCAACAAAAGATCCACCACAACGTGCATGCATCTACAACCTTGATCAGAGAATTGCAGACACCATCAGCTCACTTCTTTTAGGAGTCTAAAACATTGAAGTCCTCGCTACCTTAGTTCACTTTCACACAATCTCTTGTGTCTACCTTGCTTCTAACACTTGTGGCATACAATCCTTAACATCTTGTCTTGTATTTATACCATCTTCAACCTTAGAAACTTTCTCCAAGATCGGCTACACACTCTTCATTTTACAAATTCAAATTAGGTTGAAAACTCAACATTCCCATGGTGGATAAGAATGAGAGAAAACCAAACCAACACTTAACCAAGACCCAAAACAACATCTTGGATCAATCACACGCTTCCTTAATTGATACTTTTCCTTCGCATGATGTGTAAACACCAGGTTAGCCAAACCTAATGAAAACACCAATGAACTTTGAAGTACACGCTTCTGAAACAAGAAGATAACATGTGGACCACATAACATGCTTCACCATACACTGGAACACATCTTAGATGCCTTCAGATTCATTTGTAGCTACTGCAACAACCTTCATACACAAAACACTTTCCATCAGTCTATCCAAACTATACAGACACACATAGTAACTCTAAAACTAGTCTTATGAAGCACCAAACCATGAACACCTTTGATAGAACACAAATAACACCATTACAAGCCTTCTTCCAAATCTACAAGACCTTAAACAAACCAGCGGAGGACTGCATAGCAGACACATTTCTCCCAGTCCATAGACAAACAACTTTATCGGACCAATTCACAAACCGGTGAACTCAACTTTCACTCTTCATCAAACCAGAAGCTAAACCCAGGATATATCACCCAAGGATGCCCTTAAACAACACTTCAGATTCGTAAAAGCATAAGATCAACACAAAATAAATGTGGAGCACATTTTGAACACACACACAATTATGTCTTCACTATTTATTAATTTTCTCAAAAGCACTTGGTAACTCATCATATCAGCACACCTGCAACACCATAAAGAAAGCTCCATGTACTCACAACATCTCAATAGTATCTCAACTATACATGCACAACTTGCAATGACTTGTTTCCTTTCTCTGTAACAACCTATATTGTGTTGACATCAATGACAACATTAATGACAACACCACCATACTCATTCATACTTGCAACAAATTTTTAGTTTTGAAAGGGAACTCACAATCCGGAGGTCCATATGTGAAAGAAGAAGGTTGTGAACACTTCAAATCATAGTGACTTGAATGAAAGTGATATGTAATGAATAACACGTATTGATAATATTGAGATGTAGTTAAGTAGACATACATGTAGAGCGAAGAAAATGAAGGCCAAAATCAAGATGACTCTCAATTTCATAGTCAGAGTCAGGAGATGAATTGGAAAATGGAAGATATTTAGCAATTATCAGGTTTTTATACTTATTACATTTCATGAATCATATTCCAAAATCCAAACTATCATTGATGATGTTTTATATTTCTATCATTGAATCCTAATATGTAATTATATTTTTTATTTTTTCATTTACAAATTAATAAATTAGTGTACACCTATTTTCCATGGTAAAATATAAATTTTAAACATTATTTTCAAATTTTTTTATTACACCATTTTTAATTTTTATTTATTGATTAACATATTATTAATAATTTCACATTTTTATGTGTCATATTAATAAGTTTTACATGCACCCATTGATTCAACTAAATTCTTACTAACAATAGCTTATACAATAATAGCAATCTGTTTAATGTGTATCTAGAAACCAAAGATCTCTTAGATCGAGCAATTAAATTATACAGATAATTTGAACACATAAATAGATTTGAGTTTTATATTAATTTTTAATTGAAGGAATACATAAAAGTATTAAAAAATCTTTCTAAAAAACAACTTTGCACAAAGCTAAGTTGGAAATTTATATTATTCAACCATTATATCAGCTTTTGTAGCATGCTCCACTATCCATCTGATGGAAGTGGAATTTGTTCTAACTTATAGAATCTAACTTGAAAATTTGTTAACAATTTATAATTGGCAGTGGAACTTGAATGTTTTAATCAAAGTTGCATTCACTTGGTTATTAATGGTTTGATCGATTCCAAAAAGTTTACCTCATCTGGGTTTTGAGGAAATTGGTCCAAATCAGACTTCATTACTTCATTATATCTTCCATATTATTTTTGAAAGCATCATTTCCAAAGTATCAATGTGTTGTGTCAAGAAATCGTGCTTTTTCAAGTCTTCTACCATTTTATGTAGCTTCCGCATCTTTTTCGCAACCTAGTCTAGGCATTCCTATGTTTCACATAGTTTCAAACATTTTTGAATGATATATGATATCTTTATTTGTTGGAGTAATTAGGATAATCACTTGATAATTAATTATTCATTAATTAATTATTAAGTCCCTTGTTAGTTTAGTTCACTTAAGCTAAACTTAGGAGTGTTTTTTATTATTAATTTGAATTAAATATATGACAAGTTGTCTCATTGCATAAGATTAGAACACTTGTCACTATCTAGTCAATCCTCATCTATGGTTTAATTTTGCATGCTTTTATAAAGCTTGCACATTCAAATTTGTAATAATTCAATTCAGAACCATTCAAGTTAATACATTGCACATATCAATGCTCTTCTGGATTCAACCTTTTCTCTCTTGGTTGCATAGAAAATCAGTTGCTTTGATCTCTTAGATGTGATAGGAATTTTGGTTATAGGGAGCTCTAGGAGCTGTGGGGTTCACTATCAACTCCTACATGGTATTCAATGTAGTAGTACATTCATCTTCCAGACATAGCTACTTGGGATTCATATCTCACAAACATATCATCCTTGTTTGTGGATTCATATATTGTAGATCTAGAGGATTACTTTGATGACATTCATCTCCTCTTTGTTGACAACCACATCAACACTATTGGCCCACCATCTTCAATGCTTTTGCAGCTTGTTCTACATCAATCTTCATAGGATCTTGGATTGATAATATCGCCTTCTGAAATGTGGATATGTGAGTAGTTTTTAGAGGCACACATCATTTGGATTTGGATTCTTGATTCACCCATCTCTTTGGATTGGCTTCTCTAATCACCAGTAGATTTGTTTCTTCTAAAGAGGAGAAATGTTGTTTGTAGGTAGTGGATCATATTTTGTCTTCAAGTGTCCATCCTTGGTAGGGGAGATCTTTCTTTATGGGGGTTTTCATATCCTCTTTTTCTCTCTCCTATTGGGGGGACATATATTGTACTTACACGACAGAAGAAGTCCTTGGGGGTCACATTTACTCCTCCTTCTATCCCTCTTTCATTAGTGCATTCATTTATTTTTCTCTTTTGGAGAGGAGTTTTTCCCATGTGGTTTTCTCCTTTTCTCCAGTTATGAGATTTTCATTTATTTTGTACATGGGTATCTCATTGTGACTTGTATCCGGGACCCATCCATCATTGGATTGTACATTA
>VDFB02129304.1:192840-213704 GCA_007258455.2 Sequoia sempervirens
TAACAACCATGGGTCTTCCCAAAATCTGATACTATTGTCATTCCCAATCTTTCATTTCATCCCAGTCATGAGTAACCCCTTCAATCTACAAATATTCTTCCAAGCCAAATAACCCAAAGGGTGATCTTGAGAAAGGAATTTGATCATAGGTCTATTGTGGAGATACTTAGCATTCAAAATATTGCACCAATCCTTTTTATTCCTCAATTGATCCCAACCAACCTTAGCCAACAAGGCCTTGTTGATTCTAAGAATATTCCTAATCCCAAGCCCACCACAATGTTTGGGCTTACAAACCTTATCCTAGCTAACCAGAGAAAACTTTTTCTTTTCCTTAGTCCCAGACCAAAGGAAGTTCCTTCAAATTTTTTCCAGCTTCTCAGCAATGTATCTGGGGATCTTGAAGATGGAGAGGAAGTACACCAAGATCCCTTGTAGGGTAGAAAAAAGAGTTGTATCTTGCCAGCATGACTAAGAATGGAGCCTTTCCATCTCGCCAATTTCCTTTGAATCCTTTCAAGGATCAAATTCCAAAAGGTAGGAGTGACTTCCTTGACAATGAGGGGTAATCTTAAATACACCAACAAGAGAGATCCACTAACACAACCAAAGACAACAATCACTTGACCTTGAAGAGAAGGTGTGTTGTTGAAGAAATAAATCATGCTTTTATTGTAGTTTATACATTGTCCAGAACAAGCTGCATAGTTATTGAGGAAAATTTTCCATTTCCTAGCTTCAATCACAGAGGCTTTCCCAAAGAGAATAGTATCATCAACAAATTGTTGGATGACAGTAGGTTCTAGAGAAGAGGAAGCCTTTCCCCCATAATAGAACCCTCTGACAGTAGTTTGGAAATGTTCTTGCTCAACACATCTACTACCATGATAAATAAATAGGGTGAGAGAGGATCACCATGTATAATGTCTCTCCTAGTATTAAAGAACCCGAAGGGGGCCCATTGATCAGAACAAAGTATTTCACAGTGGTAATGCATTCCATCAAGAAGTTGACCACCCCTTGGTTAAAACCAAACTTAGCTAGGACTTTGGTGGTAAAGTCCCATAACACCTCATCATATGCTTTAGAGATATTCAATTTGAGTGCCATACTGGCATTGTTGCATCTATCCATATAATGGAGCAACTCATTTGTAGTTATGGTATCATCTAAGATATGTTGACCTGCGACAAATTCTTTCTGGGTAGGGCTAATAATTTTCTCCAAGAGAGGTTTAAGGCGATTCACCAAAATTTTAGATAAGATTTTGTAAACAGTATTGCAAAGGCTAATGGGCCTAAAATCAATCATTAACTGGGGCTCGACAATCTTGGGGATCAAGGCAATAAAGGTGTGATTTAGTTTTTTGAGGATCTTACTAGATTTGAAGACATCTTTAATAGCCAAAACTAGGTCCTCCCCAACAATGTCCTAGAAAATATGGAAGAAAATTGGGGGGAAACCATTTGGACTAGGCACCTTATAGACACCCATGTTGAAAGCATCCAAGTGGACTTCCTTCGAAGTGACAACACAAAGGATGCTAAGGTTATCTTCCTAGGTGATGGTGGTCAAGAGAGGTTCCAGTAGAAGGTTGTCCATAGTTGGATTGGAGGCCTCAACAGGAGCTAAATAATCCTTTTGAAAATAGTTTGACACTAGGAAGCCAATTTGGGTAGGCGCATCAACCATAACGCCCTGATCATTTTGAAGCTTTGATATATGATTCCTTTTCTTGTTTTTAGAGAAAAAACATGAAAAAAGGATGTATTTTTATCCCCCTCTTGTAGCCATTGGACTCTAGATTTTTGTTTCCAGAATATTTCCTCCTTCCTTAAAATTTCCTCCCACTCCCTACAATTCTCTCTTTCCTAATTACAGGTTGGCAGGCTGGCATCCCCTTCTTCCATTTTCTTTTGGATGACCTTCAAATTTCCCCTATAGCTTTTTTCTTCTAAAAAACATCCCCAAAGACTCTCTTGTTCCAACCTCTTACCATACATTTGATATGTTTTAGTTTAGAAAATATTCTAAACATGGGGGAGCCCCCAAATAGGAATGTTCCACCAATCTAAACTTTTATTCCTAAAGTCCTTATGGGAGTTCCACATAATCTCAAATCTGAAAGGGTAAGGTCCAACAACAACATTATCGGTCAAGACTAGCAATAGAGGGTTGTGATCTAAAACAGTCTTGGGCAAGGCAATAAGATTGGCATTGAGTAGGGTTGCCTAATTGGGGGAGCAAAGAAAAAAATCCAACCTAACCTGAATCAAACCATCCCTGAGGTGTCTATTAGTCCAAGTGAAGGATTGACCCAAAAGGTCAATGTCAACCAGGCCAATAACACTCAAGAAGTTCGCCAGATCAGCCATACTATCAGAGTAGTCCACCAGACCACCACATTTCTCTGAAGGATACAAGGGGGTGTTGAAATCCCCTGCCACCAACCACCCTATTATTATTTATCTAATTAGCAAGCTCCTGCCAAAGTACATTCCTAGCATTCCTTAGGTTAGGGGCATAGCCATTTATAAGTGACCAAGTGCCACTCGAGGAAGAAAACCTAACTCCCACACTGCTCTGATGGTGGAGAATTCCAACCCCAGAATTTTGTTAATAAGAAAATACTTGTCTATATTTTTTCATACTTTGTGACATGTAGGTAATCCTCTATTGATGATACTATGTTAATTTTTAAAAACAAATTTGAAATTAAAATCATTAAAATTCATATTTCTGACAAGTATTGATTAAGGAAAATTAAATTAGGTATATACTACATGATTAAATGATTGATAATGATGGTATAAAACATATGATGACTATAAAAATTGTATATAATATATAGACCATATAGAATCCAAAAATCTGAGACTTTTCCAAACCTAAAAAATTCTCAAATTCTTTCTAGTGCTCAAATGTATCAAGTTATTTATTAATGTATAGGTTTTGTGACTTTTGGAATCAATAATGATGCCCATTTTTCTATAGGACGAATTTGATAAAATGTCCTCACCAAATCTATCCAAAATTTACAAATAAAAACATTAAAAAATCTAGCTCAATAATAATCTATAAAAAAAATATTTGTTAAGGACTACAAGGTCTCAATAGGCATGCTAGAATATATACATGCTAGATATAGAACTCAAATTCAAGATATTTGATGGAAAGAAAGGCTCACTTAACACAACTTGACACTTCCCAAACAGGGTGTCAATACAAATGATATAAACGTGCACCCTTGCTCATTCTTGGCAACTTGCTCCTAAAGCCTTTGACACCCAACAATGAAGAAATCAAACAAATAATTGAGGCACATGATCGTTCTGACATCTCACAATACATTTCAATTATCTGCTACCAATTTATGATCGAACAATGCAAGGAATCAATTGAACACACAGGTAACTAGGTTTTATGGCAGATTTTATGCAATGTTGAACACACAAACCCTCACAACTCGTCCAAACTTGCAAGTTATGAATTTTCATTTAAATAGTTTTTAGAGCATATTAAAACAAAAATTCCTATGATTTTTTATAACTTTTGATGGTGGGAAATAAAAATATGCAATTTTCTAGTTCATTGGAAACCCTAGGCAAGGTTTATACCTATTCACACACAAATGGCTATATCTTTTGCAAAATACAATGAATTTTTATTAAAAAAAATCATTAGAAAGATAAGACCCTCCTCTAACTTCTTAATTCACCAAAAAGGCTGTACTAGATTGTACTAGGCTGTACATATTTTTAAAACTATAAATTTTTAGAAAAATAAACTTTACAGACCTACCCTCAATGAAATTGCCATATTTCACTCAAAACATAATGAAATTGATTCAAACAAAAAATTTCATGATCCTAAAACACATCTTCAACCTTTCAAATTGATTTCATGTTTGTATTATACCATACAATGCCATACCATGAATATTATTGTTTGTTTCAACAAAAAATGCAAGGAAAGAATATGCCAAAATGAGTTTCTTTCATTCCCATTATTCCCCAACCTTTATGATCAAGGTTACATGGAATATTTAACATGTTACAACCATTGGCAACTGAAAAACTGATCACCAACTCCTTTGTTAACGCTAATGACAATATTTGCAAGTTTTTGACAATATTTTGACAACATTTTGCAACATTTGTAACTTTTTACAACATGACACCAAAACAACACACAATGGACTTAAATGACCCCAAATTTTCTTACATGACCTTATTGACTCCAATCAAACCAAAAAAACCAAAGGTTAGCAATATGACAATAAAGTACAATAATGGCGCATCATATAATGCCCCTGCATCAATATTATATCCATATTAATCTATTACTTTAAATCAAACAACATACCTTCAAATTGGCCATAAAGAAGATAAAATCAAATTATTACTTTCACTTACTAGGCTAGATGTCTACTTTTTCAAATGGATTTTTCTCATAGATATCAACAATTTATTTTCTCTTGGATTTCCTAAGATATTGATGACATGCAATTTTATGATATATGTAGGATAATGTGATGATGATCTTGATGCTTCCCCTTGACGATGATCATGGTCCTCATGGAGAGATGAGTAATTAAATGTTTGATTTAAAGGTGCTTACATAAGGATGTGGATGGCTAGGCTTAAATGTCAAAAAATGGAGATAAAATTAGATGACTTGGGGAATTGGATCATGTGTAAGGGGCAATTTAAATTAACTTAATTTAAATGATTGTGGAGAGAACAATATATTTTAGTTTTATTTATTTATTTAAATTGGATGGGAATTGGTGTAGGAGCACGTGCTAGTGAATGGGCAATCAGTACCACCAAAAAAAATTGATTGGTTTGAGTTTCTTCAAATTTTGGTTTGTTTTCTTGCTTGGTTTTCCTCGGTGCCTAAACTTCTTAAATTTGAAATCTTTATTGTGACACTTTGAAAGCAATATGTAATTGTAGTATAATCATATCTCCATCTTCATGGTTTCAAAAATGAGTCTTGGGACACCCATTCAAAGTTTAAAATTTATCTATGCTATAGTTGCAATTTCCTAGTTGATATGTATGTGAATATGGAAGCATAGACAGAGAACATAAATGGTTTGAATGAATGCCTCCATTTCTCTTGTGGATTGGTCTCTTTTAATCATTCTTTTTAATTTCATATTTAAATTTCAAGAAGGCCAAGGGACAAATTAAATTAAGGTAAAAACAAAAAAATATAGAGGGCCCACGCTAATGGGTGAGGATGAATTTTAGTAAAGAGAAGATGAATTCGAAGAGCAAACAAAGTCAGTGATCTTGTGAAACAATGAAAATATTTTTTTGGTGTCAGGAGAAGGTAGAGGGGCATGGGGAAGGAATAGGGGTCACTCCAAAAAAGAGAAAGTGAAAAAGAGTGAAACTAGAAAGGAGAAAAAGAAGAGGACAGATGACCTCAAGGGGGAGTGATATGCAGAGTGGAAGATCGAACATGGGGAGACTAAAAACTTAGGATTGGGGTGAACCAAGTGAACAGAGAAGTGTGAAAAAGGTAGAGATAAGGCACAAGAGAGTGTGTGTGGAAAATAAGAACTATTGACAGAGCAATGTTGGTCAAGCAAGACTGTGGAGACACCAAACTGAGGATGTTGAGTGTATACAGTGAGAGGAAAGAGGGAGTGTTAAAAATTGAATATATAATTATAAAGTGAATTCAATGCATCAATGAGAAGGTACAGATTGGTATAACTTTTAAGATTGTTGCAAAGAGAGTGAAAGCATATGGAGGATTTTTCTTTTGTAATTGTTTGCAAAACTTGGTATTGTAGATTTCAATGTTTTTTTGAGCAAATTTGAATTCAATAAAGCACCAAATTGTTGTGTCTCAGTTGTTGATAACTTGTGAGTAAGAGGCAAGATTGGGTGCTCTTTCATCAATTGGTATCAGAGCAGGAAATTTTGAGTGTGGAGAGTATCCACCAGGATTTGTGGGAGTGTATAACAATAGTAAAAAGCTCAAAAGAATTGTTGTGGGTGAGTTGTGTGTGGAATCCCAAACAATCAAGAGTTGAAACCATTCATTGAAAGAGATTCCACCCCAAAGAGGAAGACCTAGATTAGAGGGAGTATTGGAAATATTTTGAGATAATGTATTAGAAGGTATCAAAAACCAAGGGGAATTAGGTGTTGGTAACAGAAGAGGAAGAAATCAAAGGTGAATAACATGAAAGAGAAGAAGTAGAAGAAGAAGAAGAAGAAGAAGAGGAAGAATGGCTAGGGGATGTTGAACAAGAGAGATTTTGAGAGCTATTTCAAGAATAATGAAGAGCAATAAGATGGATTTTCCAAAATTTTCTAGAACATTGAATCTAGATGAGCTAATCAATTAGATTGGAGACTTGGAGACGTACTTTGAAATGGAGATTAGAGACTAGCAACGGGTGAAGATAGCTCAAACAAAATTGAAATGGCACACTGCATTATGGTGGAAAGGGTTGTAGAAAGAATGAGAAATGGATGGAGATCCTCAGTTAGTGAGGTGGAACTAGATGGTGATGAGGTTGAAGAATAAATTCATACCTGGAGATTACGAAATGGAGCTATTCAAGAAATTACAAAATCTGAAGCAAAAAGATATTAGTGTACAAGATTACATGGAAAAAATTTACAAGCTAGCTATTCGATCTGGAAGGCATGAAATTGATAGGGAAAAAAGGAATTCATGTATGTGAATGGCTTGAGGTTTAACATACAGGATGAGATGAGTATGTTAAAAATTACCACATTTGAGGAAGCATACCAGTATGTGTTGAAGGAAGAGGAGAAATTAATGAAGAGGAAAATAAATAATTCTAAAATTTGGGGAAGATTTGGAACTAAAAAGGGACAAGTGAGTAGCAGTAAAGTAAAGAAAATTGAGGAAGAATCCAAGCCCAAATGGAGTAAAGAGGTGGGCCAAAACAGCAAAGAAAAGGAGGTATCAGCAAGAGGACGTGGTAGCAATAACAGAGGGTTTCCATTTAGATGTTACCAATGCGGAGAAGTTGGTCATAATGCATTTGAGTGTGATCAACTACAAGAGGGCAGAAAGAAGAGTGGCAAGAAACCACTTGGTACAAGATGAGTGTAATGCATCACTGAAATTAGCAAATCCAAAAGAATGTGAATCTCTCATGATGAGAAGAGTGTTGGTGAATCTAAAGACAGTGGAGGAGGAACCATCCCAAAGAAGGAATCTCTTTCGGACTGTGTGCAAGGCTAGAGGTAAGTGTTGTAAGGTTATTGTTCATAGTGGTAATACATATAACTTAGTTTCAAAAGAAATGGTGGAAAAACTAAGTTTGAAAAGGAGTAAGCATCCTAGTTTGTACAAAGTTTGTTGGTTGCAGAAGGAGCACAAAATGACTGTGAGAGAACAGTGTTTAGTAGGTTTTTAGATTGGTTCTTACCGAGATGAGGTGTTGTATGACGTGATTCCTATGACTGTGTCTCATGTGTTGTTGCGTAGACCATGGAAGTTTGACAAGGAAGCCATATATGATGGTTGGAGGAATGTGTATATCATCCAAAAAGATGGGTAACAGTATATGTTGAATTCTCTAAAAGAGAAGGAAAAACAATTGAAAGAATCCAACTCTATTGTTTGTTGTAGTGTAGAGAAGCAATGAGTAGAGGAAGAGGAATGGAGTGATTACGATGAGTTCTAATTTATTCTAGCAATGCAATAACAAAATAAAGAGTAACATCCCAAAAGAATGTGGAGGGCATAGAGGTGGACCGATGGTAAGACGTTGTTCAGAAAAATGAGATAATGTCATTGGAGGTGACTTGAGTGTTGAGGAAGAGCTGAAGTGTAGAAGAGAGAAGGCTCTTAGGGACAAGGAGTAGCGTTGGATAAAAAAAAACATGGGATTACTATCCTATGTACCTTTCAATGTTCCTGAGTTTACCAAATCTAGGAACATTTCACTTACCCATTGTGTTTGGTGTAGGAGCACACATGCATGAATGGGTAATCAACACCACCCAAAAAAAAAATGATTGGTTTGAGTTTCTTCAAATTTTGGTTTGTTTTCTTGTTTAGTTTTTCTCGGAACCTAAACCTCTTAAATTTCATGTCTTTATTGGACACTTTGAAAGAAATATGTAATTGGCTAGTATAAGCATATCTCCATCTTCATGGTTTCAAAAATGAGTCTTGGGACAACCATTTAAAGTTTAAAATTTATCTATGTTGTAGTTACAACTGCCTGGTTGATATGTATGTGAATATGGAAGCATAGATAGAGAACATAAATGGTTTGAACAAATGCCTCCATTTCTCTTATGGATTGGTCTCTTTTAATCATTCTATTTAATTTCATATTTAAATTTCAAGAAGGCCAAGGGACAAAGCAAATTAAGGAAAAACAAATAAAAAATATAGATGGCCTGCACCAAAGGGTGAGGATGAATTTTAGCAAAGAGAAGAGGAATTCAAAGAGAAAACAAAGTCAACACTCTTGTGAACCAATGAAAATATTTTTGTTTCATCGGGAGAAGGTAGACGGGTGTGGGGAAGAAACAGGGGTCGCTCCTATAGACATGGAAAATATACTAATTGACATTGCGCATCTGATTTCGATTACTAATACCATTTCATCCTAAATTATCCCTCGGTCTAATCATTTAATCAAATTTCCTTATTTGATTAAATTCATCAATTTCCTTCCCTTAATTAAATAAATCATTTTATCTAATTAAGTCTCTCTCTCTTTTGTTAATTAAATCAATCAATCTAATCTAATTATCCCTATTTAATTAAATAATCAATTTTATTTAATTAAATCTTTAAAGTCTTCCTGTTAAATTAAATAAATTAAAACTTTATTTGGTTTAATCTAACATCATATCTTTTAATTAAATAAATCAAAATCTTTATTTAATTAATCCTTTATCACATTCTTCTCACATTTGATTTAAATAAATCCACAAATTTAAGTCAAATAGGACACATCACTTAATCCCTTCATTAAATTAATTAACCTGGATTAATTTAATCTCTTATCATGTCCCATCCTCTGGCTTTTCCCACTTGCACATGAAAATAGTTTTAATTCATTTATTAAGTCTCTATTTTCCTCAACAAGGCATCTTTTAAGGAATATTCTTCAAGTTTGAATTCAAAATCTAAGTTGACATGTACATCCAACAAGGCATTAACTCCATCTTACATGTCATTTTCCTTGAGCCAAGTGGCATTCAATGCACCTTCTTTCCCTCTTGCATGTCATTTCAACAATTTCAAAATTCAAATATATGCATTTATTGACACATTCTTCAAAACTTGTACATCCTCCATCCATTCATAGGTTGACAAGTGGCATCTTTCCATTGGATGAATGTTAGTCCCACATTACTCAATTTTGGACATTCATCCTTCAATCTAATCTATAAATAAAGAGCTCATCTCTTCATTTTGGCATCCACAAATTATGCAAAGTTACCATGCTCAAATAGCTATCAAATTCCATCCATCATCATTGAATCATAGCTAGATTATGCAGATTTTTAGCTTGGAGCACTCATCAACATCAACAAAGTGGATCAAATCTCTTCATCACATCAATCTTGCATCATAGGGATTGGGAAAGGGCCAATTTTCACATCAAAATGGCACCAATTCCCCCATAGGATCATGAGTTTGCTAGTTTAATTAGGATTCAACCTATTTTCTTGTTTTCTTGTTGTGTTCTTCATTGCTTTTTTTCCTATTTTAAGCTTGGTGAATGGATTTCATGGGGAATCCTTGTTCTTTCTTGCATTCTCTAATCTAATGTGTTTGTTCTTATTGTTTTGCAGGTATTAGGATTGGGGTTCACACAACTCCAAAAAGGAGAAAGTGAAAAAGAGTGAAACTAGAGATGGGAGAAAAAGAAGAGGATGGATGACCTCAAGGGGGACCAATATGCAAAGTGGAAGATCGGTCATGGGGAGACTGAAAAATTAGGATTGGGGCACACCAAGTGAATAGAGAAGTGCACGAAAGGTAGAGATAAGGTGCAATAGAGTGTAAGTGGAAAATAAGCATTTTTGGCATAGGAAGGTTGGTCAATCAAGACTATGGAGACACCAAACTGAGGATGTTTAGTGTGCACAACGAGAGGAAAGAGGGAGTGTTGAAAATTTGAATGCAAAATTGCAAAGTGAATTTAGTGCATCGACAAGGTGTAGATTGGTATAAATTTTAAGATTGAAAACAAAGGTTGCAAAGAGAGCGAAGGCATATGGAGGGTTTTTCTTTTGTAATTATTTACAAAACTTGGTATTGCATATTTCAATGTTTGTTTTGAGAAAATTTGAATTCAATAAAGCACCGAATTGTTGTTTCTTAGTTGTTGATAACTTGTGAGTAAGAGGCAAGATTGAGTGCTCTTGCATCAGGATCAATGGACCTTTTTTAATTAATTTAATGAGATAAGTAGAAGGTGGATTCAATAAAATTCATTTTAATAGTTAAATGGCAATGGATTTAATTTATTTCAATCTAATAATAGAGAGGGAAAGTTGATTTAAAATGTTAATGTATAGGAGTGAATTCACACCCCTTGTGTAAATTCCCCTTTTGCATCCCCCCCTTATAAAATCAAATCCGAAGGAAAAATTCCACATCATCCACCTGCCTTCCATCCACTTGACACGTGTTTTGTGTGTCGGTGGGGGAATTTTTGTTAGGGATGTGAGCATGGTGTGTGGACTTCTGCGTGGCATATTGTCATCCTTGACAAATTATTTCCCCTAAGTCTGCAGGGACATTACACTTCTCATTAGGGATGGTTGGTAACGCCTCTATACAACCAACCAACCCAAAAAAGGGTTCATTTTGGCCTTCAAATCCATTCCATTCACTTCATATTCTCCACATCCTTAAAATTTTCATTCCATCTTCTCACAATTCCAACAATCTACATAACTCCATTGAACATTTCAACAGTTTGATACTCCATCAACTTCACTTTTATACATGTAAGGCTACCATAGAATTTGTGAGCTTGGAGTCTTGCAAGACCTCCCTTCATCACCGTTGTGGCTATGGTGACTTTTCCAAGTTCGTTGCTTGCATTCTCCTTCATTGGCCTTGAGAGCCTTTAGGTGGAGGTGGTAATGCTTCACTTCTCCTTTTGTGGTTTGATAGAGTAGTGTAGTATTCTTTTTTAGTGTTCAATAATCTCTCTTTCTATTCTATTTTTTTGTCATACTTTCTACTTCATTATTTCTCTGGATGTCCATGGTGGTGAAAACACCAAAGTGAGGGTTTGACTGAGGAAAACCCCTATACAGCCCCAACAACTTTCCCTTCTTGCTTGTGTGTAGGTGAACGTATGCATGAAGCTCATTGGTGAACTAGAGCTTCAATGAGTTAATATTTGTTACCCTAGTTTTCATCTACTTTATCATTTCTGTATTTACCTTTTGTACTTTATTATTCTATTTATTTCATCAAAATTGATCAGCTAGGCTATCAGTAGGCTTCTAGCAGTTTTCTTACTATACTTTACATTTTTTGGTCGCAGAGACGCTAGCGTGCCAGACAAACAATAGCGCACCACGCCATTGTCACAGACCCACACTGTCATCCTTAGGTAGAGAGTTGTCTGAGGTGCAATTCTAACTCCAAAAACTGGCTCATCTAGGGCCAAGTAGATTTTTGGATCTGTAGAGTGACATAAGTACTTCATAGTGCTCTTCATTCTTGGTCCTCATCCCAAAACATCTATTAGAGTGAGGTAAGTTAGGGAAACCATTTGCTCTTGGATCTCCGTGACCTGGAGCCTTGACATGGTTGGTCCCCCTCTCTTACAATTAATTAGGTGGGAAAGGATTTGATTTATTTAAGTTATTAGTTAGGTGCAAGTGGATAATTTATTTGATTTAGATAACTAAATGAGTGAATTATGAATGAAAGTAATTAATTATTATGATGAGGTAAATTTTAGGTGTCTACAATATCCACATCAAATCTAAAGAGAATATTTTACATGGAACTTAGACCTTCTAGAAAAATGATATTTACCAAAATCTCAAAGTTGGTGATCATAACAACTATTAGGGTGCTACTATCATAGTTGTTAAAATGGAAAATCATGACCTTATGATGTTTTTGAAATAATCAAAGAAGAAAATCCCATGTTTTTTGATATATTTTTCAAATATTTGAAATAACTTAATGGGTTAGTAAATTAGGATACTACAAATTACATGAATTTGTGCATCTAGATCACACAATTTTTGGTGTAATTATGTGTTGAGAGTGATAATTTTTAGGTTTTGGGAGATGTTAGAGAGAAATTATAGATTTTTAATTAGTAAATTGAAAGATATTCAAAATAAAGTTTCAATATAAATTTCAAAACATAATCTCAATACACAAATATACTCTTTTTGAAATATGTCATTAGAATTATTAGAAGACCATTCAAGGGTAAACAAAGATCAATTATGAATAGGAATAGATGATTTTTTATTCATAAGGTCATTATTACATAGAATATTGTGGCTTAATTGTAGATATGATTGTCAACTTTAGAAAATCTAGAGAATATCGACAAATTGTAGTCATTAAAAATGTTCTATTGGATGAAATAAGAAAAAGTGTCATAGGGATCCTATTATAATTGTGAAACTATCACAACTACTAGAAATTGAGAATGTATTTTCCCAAGAAGTCAAATAAGTTACATATTCCCAATGGAAAATATTGGAATGGAATTAGAAATTTGATAGGCATAGATGAATCAAACCCAAGCTCAAAAATAGTTCTTATCTAGAAGTTTATATTAAGCTAGAAAAAATAGATTTAAGCACGATGAAAACCTAGTTAAAAAAAAATTATTATGGATTTTTGTGGTCCCATCTCATTTAACTTCAAATATAGCTTTGAAATATTTCAACCAAAATATCTCATTATACTTAACAAAACATTAGTATTCATTCTTGGAAGTTCATTGATTATTAAGAAAGAGAATTTGATGAATGGTAGTTTTGACCCATCTAAGTGACATGTATAAATTTTTCACAAATAAAGAGTAAAATAAAAAATAATGAAGCTTAACCAAAATTAATAGTTATAATCATAATTAAATATGTAATGCAAAATACACATAATGTGAAAGATGCTAACAATGAAAAAGAAAAATTGGTTATATAGAAGGTAAAGGGGCCAGAGGAGTTGGAAAATTTCAAGGTAGATGCCTCTCATAAAAGTGTATAATGGTTAGTTGGTTTGAGTGTGTTGAAAGATCATACACATTTTTGAAAAAAAAAATAGAGAAAAGTGATAATTTATCTATTTCTATGTTGAAAGTAAGGAAAGAGTAGGAATAAATTATAGTTTTGGAGGATTGATCATTTTCATAGTGGTTCAATAAAAATATAAAAGTGTATAGTATAAAGTGATAGGTAAAATAAAAATATATTATGTTTGAAATGAAATAGAGGGCTTTTAATATGCAAACTATTTCTAAAACCATTCATTATCGGAGATAAAAAGTAAATTATAAGAATTAATCAAGTTGATTGTTTAATACTATTATATTAAATTTTCATTTAAATTAATTTTGATGCTTCATTGTTGTTGAATATAAAATATTGGTATAATTGACATGGTCATGTTGAATTAAGGAATGCCACTCATAGGAGATGAAGACTATGTGAAAATAGTGTAGACCATTTAAATAATGGTATAATTTGGTATTTAATGAAGACAACAAATAAAATATGCAAATTGATAAGACAGTGGAGGAATTTGATGTTGAATGAGGATTGTGAACAAGGAACACAAATTGCTATAATAAACAAAGAATCAAAACCAAGTTGGTTTTTATTCGAATGAGCTGGTATTAGATAAAAAAATTAACATCTATTTGTAGGAGATGGTTATATAGATGGAGTGCAAGACACTTGGAAATTGTGCAATAGTTAAACTACAGGCATCTATAACTCAAAATTTGATTTGATATAATAAAGGAATAGAATGTGAAGGACAATTTAGAATGATCCTTCACATTCCCATGTATTCCTTATTTGAAATTTTTAAGGGGAATGAATGATAGTTTTCTACATTCAAATGTCCCTTTATATACTCATTTGTAATAGTTGAAAGCCAATGGAAACTCAAGTTTAAATACAATATATAATTTTCAATCATTTTTTATGGTTTTTATGTTATGAAATTTTCCAACTATTGATATGTTTTCTTTCTATAATCTTATGCATCTAATTAATTGAGTGTTGATTGAATTTAATATATGTTTACATCACTAAGGCCTTGTCAATGAGGTGCCTTTTATGGTCACATGAACATGTTTGTGTGAGCCAAAATTAAATATTTATCATGCACATGGTTGTTTCTCCTTCAAAAATTGTACCATATTAAACTTGGATTATGGGTAACAAGTTTGGAAAAATATTATTTTTTCATTAAATTCGTCTATTCTGAGAATTGTGTAGGAGGATAAAAGATAGGTTCGAATTATTTTTTAATTTTTATCTATAACCTTTCCATTCTCCTCTTGTGCTCTTTTTTATTTTTCATATTAAGGTTAGATTAGTTTAGTCTTAGGGTATGATGATAATTTCACTCCAAAGGGAAAAAATGTCATAGGATCTACAACTTCCATATGGTATAAACTTGAATATTTGAACACATTTTTGACATCCTAAAATTTAGAATTTTATTCTTTTAAAATGGAACAAATTCTCATGAATGACTCTTTGTATTACACCCCTAAAAATTTTATTTTTGAGAATATATTAATTTTTTAAAGATTTTAATCATTTTTAAACTAAATTTAGTATTGAAAAGTGCTAATGTTAAGTATAATAAACTAAAATAAATCATCAATGCATTTAAAAGTGATAGAAATCTTTATGTCAGATAATAATAATTGAGTTACACTAAGTAACTCTCTTTTCCACATCAATGACTCTTAATATTCTATATACCCTTGAAAGGACCTACCAAAGTTACCTCCAACTTATGATTTCATGTAAACCTCACAAAAATAACTAATGAAGACCTTTGAGGCTAGCCACATTCCAAGTAGAGAAACCTTTGTTGTTCCAACTTGTCGTATCTCACAACCAACAATAATGTTGGTGTATCAAAAACATCATCAATAAAAAAGGAAACACATTTGTCTATGATTAGATTATAGCCTTACATGTTATGAAGTTGTAGTCATGGCTCCTAGATTTGAATATGCTTATTGTAGATGAGGATATTTTCTACCCTCGAGTCTCAAGACAAGTAGAGACTATAAGGAGCAAATGGTCCTCAACTACCTCAAGGAAAAAAACTCAAGTGACAGGATACAAAAGTGAGAGTTCTAGAAATAGAAATATTAGGTCACAGAGGTCTTTTGGATAGACTGGCAAGCTCTTGACCAAGGATGAAATTGTGACACATTGGCATCCCAAAGGCATGTTGGCATCTCGTACGGATTGAAAACCAAGACTATCACATAAAACAACAAAATGACTACTAACAATCTAATTACTAGGAACTTTTAAAATATAGGAAAATAACAGAGTATAACAGAGAATAAAATAAAGTAAACTAAGTGAAATGTAAATGATAAAGTGAAAGAATAAGAGAAAGAAAATTCTCATAATGGACCAAGTAATGAAGCCTCAAGCAAAGAGATATATCCAACACTTGCACACATAATACTGAGAGAAAATGTTGGTGTTATTTAGGGGCTTGCCTTAGTCAAACCCCTGTTTCAGTGTTTTCACCTCCATAGAAAATCAAATAGATAAATAGACAAGAATATAAAATTCATAGAAAAGGGATGTGATAAATCCCAAGATGCTAAATATTTAAGACAGGTAGATAAACCTGTAAGGCTTGAGAAAGCCAAAGAGAAAGAGAAAGAAAGAGATCGCTTCAATCAAGAGAGATCAAGAAGCGTCAAGAGATCAGGGAGGATGAGCCATTATATGGTGTCTTGAGTCATTTCCACTGACAAAGGTAAGTGAAAAGTGGCAAGACATTTGGGAATGACCATTTGAATGTTAATATATCATGGGATGCTAGCTCGATGTGTGGATGTCCACGCGGTGTGCTAATGTCTAGAAAAATCATGCTAAAAATGGTGAGAACGAGAAAAACACAAGGTTTGATGAAAAGCTAACTCGTAAAGGTAGCTATTGAAAAGGGGTCTTGATAATCCTAAGGGTAAAATGACTTATTCAAGGGCTGAAATGAGCCTACACAAATACTAAGGGAGTGGACACTAAAGTGGATGCAAAAGTGTAGGTGAAATTGTCACAGGTGTAATTTTACAACACTACACTTATAGAAATTCTTCTTCGTATTTTCTTCTCATGTCTCTAGAAATGTATACCTTGACTAAAATGACTAAGTATTATTGTGACACTTCATCTAGTTGTTCAAGTAGGTATAATTAGTGTTGTTGACATTATGCACACAAATGATCAAGTTGGCATTATACACACAAATGATCAAGTTGGCATTATACACACAAATGATCAAGTTGACATTATGCACAAAAATGTATACCCTAATGAATATGAATTTAAGTATTATTATGATACTTCATCCAATTTTTCAAATAGTTATGTACTAAAAATCTCAAAGAGAAAGCCTATTGTGCCTCTCCCAAATTTAGCTCATTTATTGGATGCATCAAAGCAAGAAATTACTAATTTAGTGAGTCACGTACAAATTTTAGAACTATATATTGTGTAGTCTCAAACTTATCTTACATTCATTAAATTCTTATAAATTAGAACAATTATGTTTACTTGTGAATGTGTTCACTTAATTATTGCATTTAATGAACCAACTACAAATCCCATTACCCACTACTCTCTTATAAAAAAGCTAGCAAATATCAAAATACAAGAGGATGAGCTAATTTTATTTTTTAATACATATTTTTTCTACTACTTTTCATTTTATTCTCATAAATTATAGGACTAAGACTTCAATTATTATTGGCATGTTTTATGAAGCATTTAAAATCAATACAAATTTGATTCCAAATAAAATTAAAAATATGACTCTTGAGAAATACCATTGATGGGAAAATTTGATGGAAATAACGAGATAAGAATATATTTATGGTATAATATCCTCATGTGCAAGTGTTGGTGGTAATGGAATATATATTTTAAATAATTAGTACATACATACAATGAGTGTAATACTTATAAGGTAGAAAATAATAATGCATGTCATGATGTAAGGACTAAGGGAAAGAGTCAACTTAAGAATGTGCTTTGTGTTGATCGCGATCATGAAAACCATGATAAAATTAGGTTTACAACTCTCTATATCATGACAAAAATGATGGATAAGGGGTAAGTTTATTTGTCAATGTTTAGTTTGGTGAGGATATTGCTGCTGTTATACTGCTGCCAATTAACTTGTGAAATTTGAGTCTCTCTCTATATATTTATATTTAAAAAAAATTCACACATATATATCCCCAAAACACTATGAAACATAATTTTAAAATGAAATTTCGTTGAATTATCAAACCATAACCTACAACCAAACACTACACCAATGTTGCCCATTCTAGTCAGTTGCAATGAAAGTGGCCACATACACCACAAAAAGAACTTTGAGGGAAGCACATGGAGAAATTTTCCATAACAAGTGGTCTCATCCTTCTTGCATCATAATGGTTCAATGAATTAAAAAAATGATGGGTAAGCTTGCACTCCTAAACCTCTGCTTCCTATTATGTTGCTCTGCTTTCTACATCCATCTAAGGGATGACAGTGAACTAAAGTTTGACTAACTTAAAGGGAATAATACACTGATCTAGCAGGCTTGAAACTTATTTATAGGGTAGTAAACATACTACAACAAACAATTGATTATAAAGAAGGAAATTACTATTTAGGTACTCAGAACAAGCAACAACACAAACATATATAATCACAACATTCAACTAAATAAAAAGTATGAATTATTTGGGCGTACCTTAGCAAACAGCTTTACAGCTCACTGTCAAAAAATTGAGCTCCTTCAACCTTACTAAAATAATAAATCTCTGCAAATCAATAGGTACTACACTTGTTGGAATCTTTATTCAGGACTGCAGATCAAACTAACGAGCCCCACCTCACTTAAAGAAATATAATCTATGCAAATCAAAAGGTACTACACTTGTTAAGGATCTTTATTTAAGACTGTAGATCAAAGAAATAAAAAATTCAGCAAAACATTAGCAAAATAAAAAACTAGAAGCTACTACCATATATAGGATCATTTTCAATTCATTTTTATCTTACCATACACAGAGGACCTTACCAAGAGAGATACACTAGAATTAAAAAAACTTCTACTCACTAATCAAGATGGCTGGAAAATATGAGTTTCTGGGCTATTTTACAATATTCACGTCTCCTTTTTGAGACTCTTGGATAGAAACATTTGTCCTTTCCTTAGGAATACAGTCTCGCCTGCTCAAAATTTCAAATGCCAAAGTCTTTTTCATCCTACCAAACACTTCCTAACCTAGCTGTCCTGCAACAAGAAGACAAAACTCACACTTTTTAGAATGGTGGTTTTTTTGTCTTTTTCTTCCCGCTTCTATTCCCATGCACCCTCTCTATTTTTCATTTCTACCCCAAAGACAAACGTCACTCTAAGAATAATTGTTGATTCTCTTTTTTCTTGACTTGAGATTGAGTCTCTTGTCAAAATACAAGGAACTGTGTTGCAGTTAGCAACATATGGTCGTTGTTTCTCTCTCGCTCTTCTATTACGTATGCCAGTTATATGTGGGAACTGAAACGCACTTCTCGAGTAAGGGATTAGGAATAACCATAGGAGAATGGTCAAAAATAGCAAGGTCATGAGCAATTACAATATTTATTATTATTGTTATTATTATTTTCATTTTCATGATGAGGATTACAGGCTACCAAGGATGCTTGCATCAAAATGTCTCAACCATAGAAGCACAAATCTGCAAAAAAATTCTAATTAATCGCGATTTTTAAAAAATCTACAAGCTGGACGATTTTTTCCCTGATCTTTTGAAAAAATCTTTGACCTTTTGGTCAACAATTTTTTCCCATTTAAATTGCAAAATCGGCAAAAAAAAGGCGTTTAAAACCTACAAAAAAATTATGAATAAAATCGTGCTGATTTTCACGCAAAAAAAAAACCTATGAGACCAGAGCTTGTTGCTTAATATTATGCTTTGATAGATTTTTTCCAAGCATCCATAGCATGTTTGAAAGCACCTGTTTTAGGCTTTTACCATAGCAGCAAGGCAGTGAACTGTTTGATAAAATGCTTTGGTAGACATGTATGAAAAATGTCATAGCATAGACAAGGCAGTGAACTGTTTGAAAAAATGCCTCAAAGAAATGTGGTCTCATGGTGATGGAATGCCATGACAATCCATAGACAAGGCAGTGAACTGTCTGAAAAAATTCCTAGTTAGTTCTTTTTGTGGTGTATGTGGCCACTTTCATTGCAACTGACTAGAGTGGGCAACATTGGTGTAGTGTTTGGTTGTAGGTTATGGTTTGATAATTCAACTAAATTTCATTTTAAAATTATGTTTCATAGTGTTTTGGGGATATATGTGTGAATTTTTTTTAAATATAAATATATAGAGAGACACTCAAATTTCACAAGTTAATTGGCAGCAGTATAATAGCAGCAATATAACATGATATTGTTAAAATGATGTTGGACAATGTCTACAAAAGCTTGCACACCAATCACATTCCAAAAAAAATTGTTTGTTTGTACTTCTCACGCAATATGACATTTTACCAAACCATGGCCAATGCACCTTTAATCTCTTTTGTAACCAACAATAAGGAACGACTCTAATACCATATCAAAAAAATTGAGAGTTGAGATTTAGAGTTAAATTTTGAACAATGAAATCAGAAATTATTGTTGTTAGTGTTATGTGGTATATAACTTGTATCATTTTCTATGAATCTGAATCATCAAATATTTATTGTTGTTATATTAGTGTCATTGCTATCGTTGTTGTCCTGATTAGTGTCGATGTTTTTGTTGCTATCATAATTAATTTTATTGCTGTTATATTAGTGTCAATGTTTTCGTTGCTGTCATAATTAATTTTATTGTTGTTATACTATTGTCATGATATATTTATTGTTGTTGTTATAGTGATGTCAAGTTAAACTGTTGTTAGGTCATGATATATTAAACAATATTTTTTAATATCATGAATGATTTTTTTTTAAACATTATAAAAACTTGCCTTACTGCCAAGGACATTTGGCTATCCCTAGGATAGTGAGGGACATCTCAGCCATCCCATGGAATTTCCTATTATTGCAACATGTTTGGGAAATCTTTTGAAGATTTGAAAATAGGGACATTCCCTGCCATCCTACCATACCTAAAATGTCATTGGAGATGGGGATGGGGACAGCTATCTGAGGGCCAAGGACATGTCCATGTGGAACATAGTTTTTAAATCATCATGAATTCTCTTTGAATGTTTATGCAAAAATAGTGAATGCTTGAGAAAACACTACATATATCTAAAATTTGCTATTCCCTCTCTCTATTTTTTAAAATATTGGACTCTTATTATTAGTTGTTGGCAAATATTTACATTTAGACAAAGCTATTTAACTTTAATCTTTTAGAAAAAGAAAAAATTATATTATCAAACTTCAAATTGTTGGGTTGTCTGTTAATCTATATATTTTATTGTTAAAAAACTAAAATATTGGACTCTTATTATTAGTTGTTGGCAAATATTTACATTTAGACAAAGCTATTTAACTTTAATCTTTTAGAAAAAGAAAAAATTATATTATCAAACTTCAAATTGTTGGGTTGTCTGTTAATCTATATATTTTATT
>VDFB02129305.1:0-11630 GCA_007258455.2 Sequoia sempervirens
TTCATATTATGTTTTAACTAGATCAAAATGTTAAATTGACATATTCTTAATTAACGATAATACATATTTTCAAGTCAAGATTGAAATGAAAATAAAAAATAATATACCCTAGAGGGTAAAAGAAAATTGGATGTAACAAGGGAAACTATCTCTTACATGCACCTCATCAAACTAACAAAATAGTTAGTTTGTCAACTCATATCATTAAACATAAAAAATTTATACTTTCCTTTTCTAACACACTATTCCTCCATTATTCCCCATTTGCACATTTTCTTAGGTTTCCTCTAAGTTCTTTTATATATTTCAGTTTTCAAGTTTTTCCTTACCCAAGTATCTTGTCAAGAAGTTCTCCAAACTTTTTGTTCCCTATTCAATATTTTTACTATGTTTAATTTCCTGAGATTTCGTCTACCTCTATGCCTCTTCATCGATTCTTGTGATTTTTGCTACCCTTAACCCCATAGTGTGCATAAGGTTATAAGTAGTTGGTTTGTGGCTACCTTAACTCTTAGTTAAATTATATGATTTAAATCATAGTCTTATTTCTAGGTAATTAAGTTAGTGTAGATGAACATTATTCTTAGGTATCTAAGTAAATTTAAGTGAAAACCAATGAATACGTAGGGTACATATGGGAACTAGTGTTTTGTTTATTATCAATAAATTTACAGAAAAATCATAAGAGCAATAGGGATGAGAAGATAAAAATTGAATAAAATTGACAACAATAATTCTCACTACATTCACTAGATTTGGTTATACCACCATATTCATGTGCATTTGTGAGACATAACCCTATGAAGAATTCAATAATACAAATCTCACCAATTTATTCAATGTACATTTATTTACATTTATTACAATCCTTTATTTATTACCAAGATAAGATAATCCTTTGCAAGACAACAAGCATGATCCTTTGATTCATCCAAAAATATCAAAATACACTAAATTTAGTAGAGTTCAACGTAGAAAATGTAGATGCATTCTATGATAAAAATTATTTCTAACCCTTACACAATTTTTAAAAAGAGATGTACATAGGAACTAGGTGTCCCAAAATTTAAGGATCTGAAAGAGTTTAGTTGAAACTTAACCCTAGGTGACTTGCTCTAATTGGAAAACTAATTGAAAGCCAACTGAGAACTACAAGATGAGTGGGAAATCCCACACCATCTCAATATTTATCAACATCTATGTTGATTTATTACATTTATTTAAAAGAATAAAGAATGCGCAAAGTAATTTAACTAGTACCTAAAATACTTCGAGTCTATAAAGTTATTTGAAAAGATATTAATAAATTCATTTAAATCATTCATACTAGCCCGCCCCTTTTGATACTTAAACTTAATCCTCTAAGAAAATGTAGATTCTTCTAAGTTCCCTTGTAGTTCATCAAAATCAACCACCTCAAGATTCTTGGAATTTTTGAATATCTTTTTTTATTTTATCATTCTTGAACAATATAATTCTTGGATACTGACTCATGCAGTGAATCTGAAAATTATTTGATCATCTTAGTAGTTGAGGTTACCATTTATGTTGTCTCCTAGAATGTGCAAGAGAGGTCTTCAATGATTTTCAATATTTTTCATCACTTGTTCTACTAACCTTCTGTTTTTATTCAACTCTCATTTATAGTTCTTAAGTGACTATCAGTTTCTATTCAACTCTCATTTATAATATGAATTTTTAATGCTATGATTTTTTAATGTTATAAATTGAATGGTCTTCAAATGAAATATATTTTGAATTTATGCATGTTCAATGTGATTTTTAAATAACTTTGAAATTGTGTGCATTATTTAATTAGTTTGTTGATATATATTTTTTAATTGTTTAACATGCAGTTGCCATATCATTTCTCGGATGGATCCACTTTTCACTTTAGAGGATTTCATGCCTAATCCAAAAATCCCTATAGATCCTGGTGCACATCCCACCCCACCACATGAGGATATGCCTCACTCACCTCCGCATTCTCCACCACCTAACCCCCCACCCCCTCCTCCATTTGACCAAAATCAACTAAGAGAGAATATTCGAGCCAACTTAGTTGTCATTCAAGGAAACATAGATCTCATAAAAAATGAGACTAGAATCCCTCCACATCTCGCACAGTTTGCATCTACGATGCAAACTATTGTCGATTCTGTTCGATCTATCGATGCGGACCTAGATAGGTTCCATCAATGGAGAGAAGAGAGGAGACAATTCTATGCAGATGGGCTGTCATATAAAGAAATCAATGACCTAAAAATCACTAAACAAGCTATGTGCCAATATTTTGTGAACCCCCAAACAAACAAACCAATACCACCCACAAAAAAAAAGAATTTCAATTTTATGGTGTAGGCACCCGCAGATAGCTGCAAATTTTTGGGAGAGATGGTGGATGGTGTTTGATACTCCACCACATGGCAACAGTGAGGTGCCCTTATATTGTTTGAGAAAGTTATGGGTTGAGTTTGAGTTGGGTAAAAAACCCAACTATTTTGATATGAGGTCATTTCAGGGAGTTGGGCGTGGCATGCCCCAACATAGACTAGGAGCACGTGTCGATCCTCAGCGACGTGCTCCAGTTTCTCCTCTTATTCCTCCTCCTTCTCCTGGTATTCCCACTGCATTTCAGCAGCAAACCATGTTATCTACACTAGGAGCATTGAGTTCACTTTCAGGACATCTCACTCAGCAGACTACACATGTAGCCACTGAAGTGGCCAATACAGAGCATGGAGGCTTGGGCTATAGGGATACTCAGACATCCACTTTAGGTGAGGCACATGCATCTGGGGCAGGATCATACCTAAATTTACTATATTCTGAGGATTGTCCCACATAGGTATGTTCATCTTTTGAAGTTAAATTTAATTCAAGTTTGAAATGTAAAAAATTCATGTAAATAATAACATCAAACTATATATATAATATAATATTAATTCAATAATTTTGTGTTTGGTGTATAGACGCATGATGACATGATGCTCGAAACTTAATATCATCATCGTGTGTATATGTCGAGTGTTGTAGATTTGGGCTCACCTTTTCGACAGGTACTTGAACCAAAATATATTAAATAATTTGCGTGAATATATATATATAATTTAATTTGAATTTGTACACATGTGTGAATTGATATATTATATCTAGATGTAGGGAGGTCATACTATTCCCAGTATTGACCAGCCACAAGTTACAGTGGTGAGCGCTCCTGAGACATCATCAGCTCAGGTGCGTTCTTTCAAAAGTTTGTTAAGTTTAAATTAAATACACATCATAGATCTAATTTATTTTTTTTATTTACATACACATGCGTGAATGATCTATATGAAGTGTTGTACATCTATATGTAGGGATTTGATGAGATAACCATGGCGGGCCGCGCACCTGAGACATCATTGACATCTATTCATGGGAAATCTCAAGTGTGTGATCATGAGGTCATATCATTTGAGGTTGTAAACTTTACTTTAAATCTCCTATACAATTTTTACGAACATTTTATATATATATTCAAGGTTTTCACATATTGTTTGCTTTATATGAATATGCAGGATATAGTGGATCAGGCATTTGCATCTTCTCAACAGATAGTTATGTTACCTATTGAAGAAAATGTGCCAGTTGATTCACATGACCATATGGTAATTTATGCATACTAGAAATCATTTTTACTATATTTAGTTGATATTTAATTAATTTTTTTATCTAAAAGTTTATATTTTCAATTTTAAATATGTTTAATTATATCAAAATTTCTAAATAAATTTAAATCTAATTTCGAGTTTCTTGAACTCTTTTATAGAATGATGTAGGTACATCTAGTCAACGTGGAACAAAGAGGAGACTTGATTTGACTGATCAGCCTGAGAGTTAGATAGTTTTATATTTTATAGACTACAAATCTCTAGTTTTATTTCAATATATGTGTTGGACTTGACATATAAATTTTATGGACTATCTAGATCTCTAGTTTTATTTTGAACATGTTATTATCATATATGTGTGTTTATTTATATCAGTTGACTTTAATATGATGATTATATATGCAGTCAATTATGAGATCATGTTATGTTCATTTTCATAATTATATGCATTTATATACATATCTATATATTTATATTTTATCAAATTTTCAAGTAATACATGCACTATATAATAATTCTTATCTAGAATCAAATTTCATATATATATAACTTATCACATGGTTAGGTGACAAATTAAAACATTCCTTAAATAGTTTCTTAAATCATATTCATAATAAATTAAGGGCAAGTAATTCTAACTATTTTCCAATTACATAGCAAATATTTGAATCAATAAACAAAAAACCATCTCCTTGTATGTATATTTAATGTATAATCTATACAATTGAATAATTATATAAAATGTGGTAAATAGAAGACACATGAAATATGTATAATCTATAAAATTTGAATAAGATATTTAAAAAGTGACATCGAACAAACATATATAATGTACATCAAGAAGTTTAATGTACAACTAAATAACATGATCAAACATATATGTGCATGTAGATACAATTAAAGCTTATCAACTTTTAGGTGAATACCAAAAATTGATATTTACATAGTCTCTAGATAAAATAGTTTTTCAGTTCAACAATCACATTGTAGAGCGACTTGATGAGAACTTGCAAAAATAATTAATGTAAGTAACTATAATTTTTACGAGTCATTTAAGTAAAAAATTCATGCAAGAAAAGAACTGCATATAGTAAATTCCATACAAATTCAAATGATGTTAGCCATAGGATGGATTAAGGGGACCTAAGTGGATATATAGCTTAAGGGGGGGTCTTAAGAGAATTCCTTAAGGGGAGTTAAGAGGATGCATCTCATGAACCCTAGGATATGGCTTAACGGGTCCTAAGAGGATTAAGGAGATGTAAGAGGATATGACTTAAGGGTCCTTTAAGAGGACGAATTAAGGGGATGCAAGTGGGTGGATTAAGGAGAGTTGAGAGAATGAGTTGAATGAATGCAAGATGGTGGATTAAGGGGAGTTGATAGAATGAGTTGAAGCGATGTAAGAGGTTGGATTAAGGGGATGCAAGAGGGTGGATTAAGGGGAGCCGATAGAATGAGTTGAAGGGATGTAAGAGGGTGGATTAAGGAGTTGATAAAATGAGTTAAAGTGATGCAGAGGGTGGATTAAGGGGAGTTGAGAGAATGTGTTGCATGGATGTAAGAGGGTGGATTAAGGGGAGTTGATAAAATGAGTTGAGCTGCAAGAGGAGTAGATTAAGGAGTTGATAAAATAGTTAAAGTGATGTAAGAGGGTGGATTAAGGGGATGCAAGAGGGTGGATTAGGGGAGTGATAGAATGAGTTAAACCCTAAACCCTAAACCTAAAATGAGTTAAAGCGATGTAAGAGGGTGGATTAAGGGGAGTTGATAAAATGAGTTGAAGTGATGTAAGAGGTGGATTAAGGGGATGCAAGAGGGTGGATTAAGGGGAGTTGATAAAATGAGTTAAAGATGTAAGAGAGTGGATTAAAGTGATGTAAGAGGGTGGATTAAGGGGGAGTTGATAAAATGAGTTGAAGGATGTAAGAGGGTGGATTAAGGGGAGTTGATAAAATGAGTTAAAGTGATGCAAGAGGGTGGATTAAGGGGAGTTGAGAGAATGAGTTGAATGGATGTAAGAGGGTGGATTAAGGGGAGTTCATAGAATGACTTGAAGGGATGCAAGAGGGTGGATTAAGGGGAGTTGATAGAATGAGTTAAACCCTAAACCCTAAACCCTAAACTCTAAAATGAGTTAAAGTGATGTAAGAGGGTGGATTAAGGGGGAGTTGATAAAATGAGTTGAAGTGATGTAAGAGGGTGGATTAAGGGGATGCAAGAGGGTGAATTAAGGGGAATTGAGAGAATGAGTTGAATGGATGTAAGAGGGTGGATTAAGGGGAGTTGATAAAATGAGTTGAAGTGATGTAAGAGGGTGGATTAAGGGGATGCAAGAGGGTAGATTAAGGGGAGTTGATGAGATAGGTTAAACCTAGAAGCCTAAACCCTAAAATGAGTTAAAGTGATGTAAGAGGGTGGATTAAGGGGGAGTTGATGAAATAAGTTGAGTGATGTAAGAGGGTGGATTAGAGGGATGGAAGAGGGTGGATTAAGGGAATTTGATAAAATGAGTTAAAGCTGAGAGTGGATTAAGAGGGATGCAAGAGGGTGGATTAAGGGGAGTTGAGAGAATGAGTTGAAAGGATGTAAGAGGGTGGATTAAGGGGATGCAAGAGGGTAGATTAAGGGGAGCTAATAGAATGAGTTGAAGGGATGCAAGAGGGTGGATTAAGGGGAGTTGATAGAATGAGTTAAACCCTAAACCCTAAATAGAGTTAAAGTGATGTAAGAGGGTGGATTAAGGGGGAGTTGATAGAATGAGTTGAAGCGATGTAAGAGGGTGGATTAAGGGGATGCAAGAGGGTAGATTAAGTGGAGTTGATAAAATGAGTTAAGTGATGTAAGAGGGTGGATTAAGGGGATGCAAGAGGGTGGATTAAGGGGAGTTGATAAAATGAGTTGAAGCGATGTAAGAGGGTGGATTAAGGGGAGTTGATAAAAATGCTGAGTTAAAAGTGATGCAAGAGAATTGGATTAAGGGGAGTTGATAGAATGAGTTAAACCTAAACCTAAACCTAAAATGAGTTAAAGTGATGTAAGAGGGTGGATTAAGGGGGATGCAAGAGGATGGATTAAGGGGAGTTAGATAGAATGAGTTCAAACCTAAACCCTAAAACCATAAACCCTAAACCTTAAAATGAGTTAAATTGATGTAAGAGGGTGGATTAAGGGGATGCAAGAGGGTGGATTAAGGGGAGTTGAGAGAATGAGTTAAACCTAAACCTAAAATGAGTTAAAGTGATGATGTAAGAGGTGGATTAAGGGGATGCAAGAGGGTGGATTAGGGGTGATAGAATGAGTTAAGCCTAAACCTAAACCCTAAACCCTAAACCCTAAACCTAAAATGAGTTAAAGTGATGTAAGAGGGTGGATTAAGGGGATGCAAGAGGGTGGATTAAAGGGAGTTGAGAGAATGAGTTAAAGTGATGCAAGAGGGTGGATTAAGGGGAGTTGAGAGAATGAGTTGAAGGGATGTAAGAGGGTGGATTAAGGGGAGTTGAGAGAATGAATTTAAACCCCAAGGGGTGTTGAGAGAGTGACTTAAGGGGATGCAAGTGGATGGATTAAGGGTAGATATATGAGGATATTGATTGAGGGGTCCTAAGAGGATGAATTAAGAGGTGTTGAGAGAGTGACTTAAGTGGATGCAAGTGGACAAATTAAGGGTAGATATATGAGGGTATGGATTACGGGGTCCTAAGAGGATGGATTAATGGTAGTTGATAGAATGACTTAAGGGGCTGCAAAAGGATGGATTAATGGTACATAAGAGGATGACTTAAGGGGTTTTAAGAGAATGGCTTAAGGGGATATGAAATCAATTATAAAGTATCAATTAAATGTATCTAGAACTATATATAGTTACATGTCTCTAGATTCAAATTCCATTGTAATATATGTGCATCTCCTCTCTTTTTTGTAAAGCATCTAATTTTGGGAGACCTGAAACAAAAAATGATATAAAACTTTAATTAGGAAATGATTAAAGACAAATATATATATATATATATATATCAATTAAATATATATACGACTAGATATACTTACCAATATTTATTTACTCTATTGTACCATCTGCATCCTCTCTTTTTTGTAATGCATCTATGATTGGCTCATGATCATCCATTGAAATTGTCCATAAAACTTTATTAGCAGGCCTCCCTTGATATCTAACTAGTTTTATATTGGTTGCCAAAATCAAATGTGAATAATGCATAATCTTCTTGTGTCTTTCATAATCTTCAAATGCAAGCAAGCCATTCTTTCTCATCAAATATTTTCGAAGCCAGGTGCCAACAACAACCACTGAACTAGTTGGATACTCAAAGTTGTCATCATCTACTCTAGTATGTACCAACTTATGTTTTCTCTCAACACATCTAGCTAGCCAGTACTCTGTCTGCTCTTCATTCCCTTGAGGTGCAACAACAACATACACATGTCCTACAAAAATAAATACAAAATTCAATAAAAAATGACTTATATTTAACTCATATAAACATGCATACATACAAAATTCAACTCAATAAATAATGTACCTTCTTGTACAAGATCTGAAACACGATCATAATCATCTGATGCGAACACTTGATTATCTTCAATTGTCATTTCATGTTGAACATGTGTCAATGTAGGCGTTAAAGCTCTTTGTTGCCATTGTTTGACCCATTCCATATTTTCACATGCCTGCCAATCACCTACAATATAAAATTGACAATAGCATGCCAACTCCCTTGTCCATATTGTCCATGTGTTTGCATTCGAACTATTAAATGAATGCCATTTTGCACTTCCATTAATTGTTTCACAATCCTGTCGAGAAAAAATATCATTTTCTTCAACTAACCAAAAGAAGTGTCGAATTATTGATTTCTCACTTGTTCTTGTAGCTAATTTGGTATTGCAATCCTACAGTGCACATGCATTCCTAAATTTTCTGACATCTCAAATTTTAGTTGCTCTCTAGCAAGAGCTCTTTTCACACATGCACAACTCCATCATGTTCTCCTTGTGACCCGACTTCAAAAACTCCATATGTGTTGGATATTATTTTCCTTGTGAACTCTACATAACCAATAAAACATTATAGCATTTTTGAATTGACCCGTGCAATTATCCAACCATATAAGATGTTCTCTCATTTGAATTCCTCTCTCTTTTAATTTTTTATAAAATATATCAAAACAATATTGAACAAACTCAGATGAATGCAATCAATTATCACTTACATAAAAATGGTACTCTCTCAAAAATTTTCTATTATATTCTCTACTATCATCTACATGTCTATAAATAATGTGAAAAAATATAGCTACTTACTTGAATTATAATATTGTGATTTGAATTTCTTCTTGTGGAGCAAGAGTATAATTTTCGACAAAATCAACAGTGACAATATGGTTCAATTGGAAATGTGTTTTACATAAATGAAATTGATTATCAAGCGAAATGAGCATTAAAGTGTTGAACATATTTAGGTACAAAGCTTATCTTTTAAATTGATAATAAAGCATGCACACTAACTTTTTCCACAATTGGCTCAACACATTTTCAATTTTTCCATCTTTTAAAGAATACTCAATATTTTTAATTTTTTTACATCCACTAATTGTTGTCCAAATTCATCTAAACTACTTTCATGCATACATTCTCCTAATAATGAAAGTTACCACATCTATCGCATTCTCCAGAAATGCATGCTTTTAAAAAAAATGAGTTTCCATTTAAAGAGGGATTACAAAACAAACCTGCTATAAAATCTTTAATTCTTTTAGGTGGAATATGAATACCACAAATGTCCTACATAATTTGGTTAGCATGCAAAGTGCATCGTATATATCAAAATATATCATAATAATAATGAAATTGTAAATGAATCTTACAACAACAAGAAGTTCGTTGCTTATTAATTCTAACATATACAAGGTTTACACTTTTCAAATGATCTTTGACTTATGCTAATATTCAATGTGAATTGAAGCATCTAAATTTTTTTTTATATAATTCAATTTGAGTCATATCTAAGAGATGTTTTGGATGAGGTTCACAAATTTTGGAACCCACCCTTAATTTTAAGACATCTCTAATGTTAGGTGATACTCTTGTATTATCATGCCAAAAAATTTTGATTAAAGATTTAATTTCATTATTTAATTTCATGTTTGATCTTGGGAGTCTACCACTAAAGCTCCAACATTGATTAATTGGATCATTTTCAATACTTTATTTTCTTTTAGCAGCTCTTATCAAAGTTCTAGGATTTATTTTTATACATTTACTAATCTTAACATTTTTTTATTTGAAGCTGCTTTATCAACTAAACTGATTGTTATTGCGATGAGCACATTATCTTTTGATCGAATTTTCTTACCAATAACATCAATAGCATTAGCAACACTAGATATGACTTGTTCTACTGAATCATCTTTCTTTTTTTGTTTTACAAAAACACCTAATTTTTTCATCACTTTTCTCATTTTAAACATTCTCATCAATTGCACCATGAGTTGACATTGGAGGGTAAAAGCACAAACCTGTGTCACACTTTAAAAAGGAAATGGCCAACGTTGATCCAATTTTGAAACTTGAATCACTAAAAAGTGGCATATATGTTTTGAATTATGAAATGATGTAAACTAGTAAAATATGTATTTTTTAGTATATTTCATGTTTTTATTTTTTTTAAAGATATAAAAATTTATTTTAAACTAGTTTTTAATAAATTAAAACTATAATTTACTTGCTGATAAAATGCTGAAAAATGAAGTTGCATGGGACGTCAAACTTTTTATAGTAAATTTTATTTTTTTCTTTCAATTTTTTTGTGTATTTAAAACTTGAAATTTTAGTGCATTGATATATTTTGTTCCAATTTTGATAAATATATTATTTTAAATAAATATTAAAATGTGCGTGAATCAAAAACAACCGTTTTCATCGGATGTCAACTTTCATATTAAATATTTATCTAAAATGGAAACAAAATTATACCATCTTAAAATAGATTCTTTTATCTAGTGCATCATATTTTTTTCAATTTTTTTTAATAAGTTTTAGTATTTTTCCTTAGCATAGTAATCAACCTTATATTTTGTGTTGAAAACCTACTTTTAGTAAAAATAAAAGATAAAATATAAAAATAATTAAAATTTTAAACTAAATATATTTTTGGAAACTACACTTATGGATCTACAAAAGGGTATTTTTATATTTTTTTAAAATGTTGTTTACATTAGCAAGAGTTATTGAAACTTCAAGTTTTTCAAATAATTTTTTTTTTTTGGTAAATTGGACTCAAAGTGATGCTCCATACATTGTTAGCCAACAATTTTAGTTGAAAAAGTTGTGGAAGCATCTAACTTAGTTAGAATGAATCTTACTAGATCATATGTTTGACCAAAATTATTTTTTAATTAGAAATACTTAAATTCAAATGTCCTGATAAGTTGGCTGAAAGTGTGACACAACTTTGTACTTTTACCCTGGAATCCTAATTTCTTTCTATAAAAAAATATTTTATATATTTTATTTCCATAATTTCTAATTTGTCTTGAAGAAACTTTACCACGAAGGTTATCTAGCACATTTGTTTCAATTGTAAAAAAAAACATTTTCACCTTCATTCATAGATGGAGTTTCATTTTCATTCACACAAAGGGTTTCATTTTCATTTTCAAATGTAAAAGGGATTTCATTCTTATTTTCATCAATATTAGGGATTTCATTCTCATTTACATTCTCATAAGATAATTTCATCATTTTCTTGTTTCTGCATTGTTTCAACCCTAATATTATTGATTTCATCAAGTGTGTATCCAGCTTCATCTAAACAAGCAATATCAATATTATAAAAACTTGGGTTTGAACACATACTGGATAGATTGTTTGAATAGGTGCATTTTCCATATCATTGGGAGGTGGATTTGAAGACATACCTGAAGTTGTTTGCATATCATTCAAAGTTGAAGTTGAAGG
>VDFB02129306.1:0-21783 GCA_007258455.2 Sequoia sempervirens
GGAAGAGCTTTCTTTTTCTAAGTGCTATGTTTGAGAAAAACTAATTTCGATAGCATCTTCTTCTATAGGATGATTCACACTAGAGCCAGCACCAGAGGTTGAAGCACTATGAACGGCTTCAACCATGCTTACTCTCTTGCTAGACCTATGAGATTGAGGTATAGCCCTAGGTGGAAAATGATCAACATTAACAAACTCTTCTCGATGATAATTTTGATCAACTTTGATAAAATCTTCCCAAGTCATTCTAGATACATCACATAAATACTTTTCAACTATCAATTTAATAAGATAATGGTGGGAAAAAAAATTATCCCTACCTTTTTGGGTCTCAACTACTATGATTTAGAGAAGATTGTACAACACGTTAGGCACATTCATCCTTCTACCGTGCCTCATGTGATTCAAACGATAGAAGTGGAAAAAATGAAAGTTTTTTTGGCGACCCTCACAAGAGATGTATTTGATAACATACACAACTATCTGCTTCCATGGCTCAGACAGAGACATTCTTTTTGCGCCCTACTTGTCTATGCGCAATGGTGGTTGTTCAACTCTGTGAATTCAACCCTAGCTGAAATGGCATCTCTAGAAGCAGAGTAATTTTCACCATCAGCTGTAAATAGGGAAAAATTCAGATTTAATGTGTTGAAAACAACAAATTAACTAAACCCTATCAAGCACCATGAAGCACAAACTAGAATGAAAATGCAAATAAATAAAAGAAATGCAAACCAATTTTCAAACTAGACTTGATTGACCTCCATGGCTCTTCTCCACCTGCATGAGAAAGCAAGATTTTGAAGGTTGATTGTTGGAGGAATGTTGGTTGCTCAATTCAGTAGCATAACATTGACATGGGGATGATAGATGAATGACAATAGATAGAAATGGATGAAAGACTGAAGAATGATTTTGACAGCATAAGGATACTTGAAGAATCAACCCCCCTATGGCTTATGAGAGAGTTTATTTATAGGAAATGTCTGATTTGGATTGACAGTTGAGATTGGATGTCAATAAGATGTCTAAATCAATGGCCAAAATTGAATGTTGTAGTATGGACTAGGGTTAGGTCAAAATTAGGGCAAATGATAGAGATGAAGGGTTGAGATTGAATTATGAGATAATTCAATCAAGGGCCAAGATTAAATGAGATGTCAAGAGATAGCACTTTGATGTGGAAGACAAGATTGGAACGGATAAAAGAGGTCGGAGAAATTAAATAATAAAAAATTACTTAATTTAGGTTAATCCACCAAATAACAAAAGATATTATTTAATTATAGAGTGAATGTGACAAAGAATCATTTTGAATTCTAAACAATTACTTAATTCAAACCCTCAAGAGAGGGACCAAACAACAAATAAAAATTCTATTTTTAATTTTTATGAGAAGTGGGTTAATGAATACCAAATACCAAAAATAATTATTTAATGATAGTAGAAAGTGGACAAAAATTAAATAAATAAGAATCTATTTAATTTTAGAAAGAAGGGGACTTAATTAGTGACGTAATTAAATAAATAAAATTTATTTAATTAATAATCAAGAAGAAATAAATGACAAAGGGGAATTAAATAAATTAAGAAATTTACTTAATTAAAGGAAGACCTTAGACAATTAATGATGTATTTAATAAATAAAATTTATTTATTTAATAATCATGAGGAATAAATGACATGAATTAATTAAATAATTAAGGAATTATTTAATCAATAGTCGAATGGATCCAAGGACATAATTAAAATGACTTACTATGCTAGGGAATTTAAGTGGTAAAAAATGAAGTTTGCAAGCCTAGGTCATTTTAGGGTGTCTTCACATTTTTGCCCCTCCTTGTCATATCGTCGCTTTGGTCGCTAGACAAAAGAAAATAAGTCAAAAAACGCCCCTAGTGCAAAAATAACAAGATGAGTGGTTAGAATCGATGAGGGAGGGTTAATGGCATGCCCCCTCGAGGACGACGTGTTCCAAGAATAAGGAGGTGTTCTCGAACACAGAAGATTCAGAAGGAAGAGACGTTTGAAATGTTAGTGCAAAAGATATGAATGCAATGCTTAAATGAGATGGGTGAGAGAAGATGACATGACTAAAGAAGATGCATGTTAGTTCCTAGACCAAATCCTTCAAAACATTGCCATAGGACTAATATTTATTGCTCTTAATCATCATTGGGTGGTAAAAATGACACAAATGGACAACAAACACAATGGTATGACATAGACCAAGGTGTGCAAGGTCATCCACTTGAAAAATAGACAGTCACAGACAAGGAATGTCCTAACTCATACTAAAGGCGAAGTTGCCCCAGTCTTTTTGTCAAGACAATCCAATAAGCAGAAAAAGACAAAAAGGACAAGTCATGAAACATCGTTGCTCCTCTAAATCCTGTTGTCAGGACATCCTTGAGGAACTAGCAACATGACTGTCAGAAAGAAATAAGATAAAGCCATTATCATGATACGTCGCTGCTTTTCTAAATCCTTTTGTCGGGATCTCGCTGAGAAACTAGTAACATGAGTGTCAAAAAACAAGACAAATGTCATGATACATCGCTGCTTCTCTAAATCCTGGTGTTAGGATCTCGCTGAAAAACTAGTAACATGATAAAAAGCCAAAAACGAATGCCAAGTATTTTCCAAGTGTGTCTAGATGCCAAGTGCATTGATGTGTCAATGTAAATTTAAATGATGCCAAGATGACAAATGCCAAAGGTTGCCATATTCAGGAAGGACACATCCTGAATAATGTCGATGTCTAGGAAGGACACATCCTAAAACACCAATGTCAAAGTTTTGTTCTTTAGAAGGACATATCTGAAAGAATGTTGTTGTTGAGAGGAATGATCCTTGGTCGAAGCGATCCCTCAAAAAATGTCAAATGATAGGTAAATGATGCCTAGGAAGGAATAACATCCTAAGGCACCAATGACAGAGGTTATTCTTCAGAAGGACCCATCTGAAAGGTAACCAAGATTTGATAGTTTGACTAGTTGCGATAATTTGACTTGTTTTGACTGAGTCTGACTTGTGTTGATCATATGATGATAATATACCATGGTGATACGATTGCCATGTTGAATGAATAATTGCCATACTTTGTTTTGTAGCCCAATTTGGAATGATCTATCGCGACCAGCATATTTTGACGCAGGTGCTGCCAAGCAGTAGTGTCATGAACCCCAAATGACTGACCTAGCGGCCTTGGGGGCTCTCATTGGACGTATTTGGCCTTGCTCACGCCATGTACCTCAGACCTGTAGTTCTAATAAATAACGACATGGACCGACCCATTGACCCATTACTTTGTGATTCTTGACATTGATTTGAACTGCTTTGTGTTTTTCTTCGTGGATCGCTTTTTGCTTACTCTTTTTAGGTCTTTTTCAGGACATTTCATGATTCTTGCCCTTCTTCTATTTTTATGATTTTGTGGTCCTTTTCGACATTTATGATGTTTTTTGTTCCTTTTGTCATTTTTTATGATTTTTTTGATTTTGACAATAAGAGGATCACATGACAAAATGCTGCATGACCTGATGCCTACACGTGAGAATCCAAGGGAGAAACACATTAATAAGTCCCCTCAGTCGCCGAATACCAATTGACAAGTGCGATGACAACATCTCTTTTGGCGGAAGGACGACTCAAACAACGGAGGTGAGGACGATGACGATAATGTGATGAAAGTATCGTGGTCTACAGCCAGGCCAGGAACGCAGTCAAGTAAAATTTTGGATAATGTGCTTGTATGAATTGGACTCGTTGCATTTGGAATGACTTGATTAGGGATAGATGGGATGATGATTATCCTTAGACCATTTGACAAGGGAAAGCCAAGATAGGTGACAAGCATAAAAGGACAAAAGGTGTCCTTGGTAAAGGACGGGAGACATGAGACTAAGGGAAGGCCATATGGTTTTCAAGGACTATGTCATATAAGGACAATAAGACTATGACAGTCAATGACATGATGTTTCATGAATCGTGTATGACCGAAGGATAGACATGTCAAGAGTTTTCCCAAAGCATGATTTATGTGTGCCAGTTTTATGTCAAGACCAAGGTATGTGGGAAAATGGACAGAAATGATAGGGCTTAGATGGATGTCAATGTCATGAGGAAGGCATGGGAAATGAGACGACTTTCCCCCAAGTGTAAGAGTCCACATAGACGATTTATTTTACACATGACGCCTGTTTGCTAGGTTTTCATCATGGTACTTATCTAGGGCGCATGTTTGTCAGGTTTTCACCATTGGATGAAATTTTTCTCTTTACTATTTTTTTGAATTTTTGATTTTTTTTGTATTTCTAATTTTGTGGATAGCCTGGATGCTTTAGATAACCACTGACTGTTTTGAATCCACTGATGGTGCCGATGTAGAGACTGGTGCCATGATATGCCAAAAATGACCTTGCTGAAGGAGTTGTCTTGTCAGGATCGTAGCACTTGTATACGACTGATCGATGTCATTGTGATCCTTTCTGATACTAGAGTTGGCCTTATCAAAATACGCACATCGCAATAGAGTGCCATGAGAGTCCTTGTGGTAAAGATTTGCTGCCATGATGTGATGGATTTGTGATGTGGGATTTTTGGACTTTAGGCAAGATGTAGGATTATGACAAATGATGGTAGACATGGAAAGGTTGTTTGGACATTTAGATGAATGACTTTTTATTTTCCAAACTTGGGATGGTGGATGACGGATTTTGGAGGAATGGTGTTTGGAACCAACACTTTTATATGCCTTGATTGATGACCATTTTGAAGGAGGTGGACATGTGTTATATGTGGGAGTCCTCTTGCCTTGTGGCTCCACATTGTGATTGACTTTTGTATTTGACTGGGTGTCTTTGTTCGATCCATCTTTCTTTGGGATCCATTTTAATTTCATTTGTCCACTTGTCCTTTTGTTTGATTCAATGGCCTTTGACATTTGATGTTGATCTTTTGACTTGTAAGACTTTTGTTTTTGTTGGTCCCAAAGGGGAGGTTGATTCATGATAGAATAATGGTTCATGGTGTGGGTGGATGGGGTGTTGGCAACAATCTTATGACAAGAATTTCTGATGGACTCCATTTTGATGTTTGTATCTGACAAAGTTGCCCCCAGTATCGAGGAGGTACCACTGACATCGTTTGATTTGCTGACTGAAGAATACCCAAGACCTTGATGTCTGTAATTTGCCTGAAGCTGTACTGGTTCAAGAATGCCTTGCTCATGTATGCCTAGTCCTTTGCCTTGATATTGCATGCTTTGACAGATTCTATTTGCGATGGGGTATTTGTTGTTTTGAAAGAAAGATGCTAACCCATCATGATGTCTATGGACACTGTCACTTGTAATATTTTCATCTGCAAGAAAGCCTGCTTTAAAAAAGATAGATGACCCTAGGTGATAACGTGTCTTAGCTTCATTTTCATGTTGGACATATTCCTGACTGATATCTTTGGTCTAATCATGTGACATGTTAGGTTCAGATGATTATGTTGGTGCTTCCAAACAAATGTCGAAGCCATCATTATGGTCAGTGTCATAGAGTCCAGTAAATTCAGCTATAGCTTGATCATTTTCAAATATGTCTATATTGGAATACTCTTGTGCTTGAGGAATATCGTCTATGTGTGTAATGGTGGCAAGTGTCTCATTTTGGAAACTATCAATAGTCGAGACCTGTATAGGATTGGAAATTGTTTAATCATGAATGGCGTAAAGGTCAAGGAGTAGATCGTTTTGGATTTCTTGGTCAATGGTAGGGTCTTGGTCAAGGATGGGGTTGTCATGGATTTGGACTTCTTGGTCAATGGTAGGGTCTTGTTCCAAGATGGGGTTGTCATGAATTTGGACTTCTTGGTCAATGGTAGGGTTTTGTTCCAAGATGGGGTTGTCATGGATTTGGACTTCTTGGTCAATGGTAGGGTCTTGTTCCAAGATGGGGTTGTCATGGATAGGTATGTTTTGGATGTCATGATTGTCTTGAAGGACTCCTTGAATGGAGTTTAAGATAGGGTCATGGGATGGACTACCTTGTTCTTGACATGAGGGTGACATTATAAGGTTATGCTTTGGGATTTCATTTTGACATGTATCCTCAAGTTTAGACAATGGGATTTGACTTTGAGCAATGACAAAATTTTCATTACTAGATGTGGCTTGTGAGGGGATGACTTGAAAAGGATTAATGACCAAAGGATTAGGATAGGACGTGGAAACTTGGACTGGACTAGTATATGAAGGACTAGGATAGGATATGGGGACTTGGACTGGAGTAGCATGTGAGGGACAAAGATAGGACATGGAGTCTTGGACTGGATTAACTGTTGAAGGACAAGGATATGACATGGAGACTTTGACTGGATTGGTATAAGGTTGATTGAAAGAGGACATGGAGACTTGGACCGGATTGGTATGGTATGATGTGGGGACTAGACATGAGTTGGTAGATGATTGATAAGGGATGCAGACTTGGACGAGATTAATAGGTGAAGGGTCATAATTTGACATGGAGGTTTGGAATGGACTATTGGACAGTTGGCTTCCCTTGTCAAGGTTAGGATAAGGGTGATAAGTGGATGTTTGTTGTGAATTGATGGTAGGATTTGTGTCAAGTGATTGTTGATTGTGAGGGTAGACAGATGGTGGCAAAGTATTTATGTCAATTCTTACGGTAACTTAGCCCCTAAGTCTAAAAGCATGGCTAGATACCTTTGAGGGTCACGTAAGATATATTTTTTTACAAAGGAGAATATATCAGAATTTTGCTTTGCAGCTTCTATGTCTTTGAAATATACTCATCCATTTTGGTCTCTTTCTATGAATGGCTCAAAAATGTTTTGTGATGAAGATGGCATGTTCATGGAAGATTGCATGTCCATGTTGTGAAATGGGTTAGAAAAAGTCCAATGTTTGTTCATGTCGTAAGTGTTATTGTCGATGTTGGGATAAGAATCTTGTCCAAAGTTTTCCATTTGTCGTTGTTGTCTTTGAAGCCTAGTCTCAACCATAAAAGGGATTTTCTCAAATGAGAATGATGAGAATGACAACTAAATTCAAGGATGACACTAGCCTATGTTTTTTGGATTTTTGGGATAAAGGATAACAATGCAAGACTATGTTTTGTAAGACAAGGTTATCTAATCACTTCTAAGCTCGAACTTTGTTTTCGATTTTGACTGCTAAAGGACTTTGTTGGAAATGACAAGTTGACAAGGTCTAAATGACTAGTGAGTCTTCCTAACTAGAATTTTGAGTTGCAAGAAATCTCTCAAAAGAGGACAATGACTAAAAAGGGTGTTTGATAAATTGGTCCAAGAGGGTCTAATTTTGAAAACAATGACTTTGCAAGGTGTGCTTAAGATTTGCCTAATCCTAAGTATGCAAAATATGAACCTAGGGATAGTCTAATGCCAAGTGTATGTAATGAAAAGGAATGAGGTATGAAACCTATGGTGACTAATGCAAGCTAATAGACAAGACTTTGAGCAATATCAAGTTTGGTTTCTAACAGAATCTTCTTGATGACAGTGTTTGACAAATGGTTGACAATTTGAAGACCTCAGGTTTCGACTTTGAAGTTTAAGATTTTGACAGGAAAATGCGTCACAGTTTGGAAAATGTAGTTCAGTTTTGCAATTGCGGCTTTCTTATTGTCAAATGCGGCTCTATTAAGCAAATGTGGATTTTTAGTTATCAGATGCGTCGCGACGCCTATAGATGTGTTGTTCTAAGTTTCAAATGCGGTTTATTAGAGTAGTTACATTGCAGTAAAGCAGTTGCGGTTCGACAGATGTGACTCAGTTTAGTTTCAACATGATTTTCGTGTTGTTTTGATGGAAGTTTTGACTTGTTTGATGAATGTTTTGTTTGAACTATGACAGAACCAGAATACACTTGACAAACAAAGCGTTTTTAATGTAACCAAACACACATCAGATAAGCACGATCCTAAAAAGGCCAATAGGCCAAGGGTTTGTATACTTGGTATAGCCCACCTATATACCCCGGATTCGTGATAAGCACCTTTCCTTCTCGAGAGCGGATAGCTTAGAATTTTGGTGGCATATGCTCCCCTCCATGGCTCATTAACGTCATTCGAGCACACCAAATTCAGATTCTTTGGGTAGTGACATCCCAAGAATTGCTATCTCTACTCAAGGGGATCAGTAGTGAGTGTCTTCGGGCATGATACTGTACCCTGCACTATACCAAGCAATGGCCAATAGAATGGTTGGACACTAAGACAAGAGGTGTTTAATTCGGGCATTCCGTTCGTGGGGCGTGATCCATGCAGCGAGAGTCCCCTTTCGGATCCATCTCGTCGGAACCACACTCATGATTCTTGGGCTTTCCCCAAGAACCCACTTTTATATACCGGCTGGAAGTCCCTCGGTGTCAGGGTGTTACCGGTCTGAGTCATCCTGGTGTGAGTACTTTTTCCCACCAGAACAGGCCCAAGTTCTAGAGTCAGTAACCGTTTCTCTTACACCCAGGATCGCACGAATGCGCAAGGGGAGAGGATACTCCGATATACTGAATCGTGAAGGGTAAAATAATAGAAAAGAATGGGTTTGGTTTTCTGATCACAAGGTTTTCACCAAGTGAGAGCATACTCACCTACCATTCCACAATCACAATCAAGTATAAAAGACATGATTTCTTTTTATATGCACCAAATTCAAATGTTTGCTACTCTAAAAAAAAATGAGCACAAAGTTTTGTTATTCCTTCTTTGACATGGGAATCTGCAAACAATGAATATTAGTAGTCTCTTATGCAATGGTTTTCGACAAATGAATGAGAATTGCCACACGCTACAAGAAAAGATTAGTAACACAAAAAAAAGTCTAATCTAGTTAACATGTAGGAATAAAAAAGAAACAGGAAAAAAACAGAAAACCAGAAAACCAGTAAACAGAAAAACCCAAAAATCTGAAAATCAAAATGACAAAACCGAAAGAAAATTTTACCAGACAGCTGCGGCGCGACAAAGAAAATGCGTCACTCAGGTCTTTGAATGTGACTCGGCAGGTCAGATGCATCGTTATAGTTGTCAGTTGCGGCTTATCAGAGTGAGTGCATCGCTTCTGTACCAGGCAGATGCGGCGCGATAGTGCAAATGCGTCGCTCGGGTCTTTGAATGCGACTCAGAAGGTAAGATGCATCATTCTGGTCAGTGGTTGCAGCTTGTCAGAGCGATTGAGGCACTAGTGTTCTCTGATGCGTTGTGATGCATCAAATGCGTCACAATGTTTTTAAAAAAAACTTGTGGTGATCCGTACCTGTACCTGCAAAATGACAGAAAACAACAAAAAAACTATATGAAAAATAGAAAAACGACGTCGGGTTCACCAATGTAATCAAGGGAAAATCAGAGTTTAGTTAAAGGGGTTAGCACAATAACATTAAAACTCCATTGAAGTAACAAATTACAAAGGAAATAAATATGAAAACAAAAAGGAACAAAGTTACCCTAAGTCTTCATTTTCCATGCTTCACCTTTGTTACACCTCCTAGCTTGCAGTAAATAGAGATGCCCTCAGATTTCAAATGAGCACCTAGACTAATGACAAATCCCTATGCAAGTGTTGAAGGATTTGTATAAAAGAAATGACCTCACAATAGACTAAAATGGCAATGACTGCAAATGACAATAATCATAACCTAAGTTGACAGAATGAGCATGAGATGCCAAAATAAGAACAAAATTGCCATTTTATAGAAATTGCAATTTTGAATGTGTGGCCAAGATGAGAAGATGACAAATACCCTAGAATCAATGGTCAAGATTGAATGTTGCAGTGTGAAATAGGGTTAGGTCAAAATTAGGGCAATGATAAAGATGAAGGGTTGAGATTGAATTATGAGATAATTCAATCAAAGAAGATTAAAATGAGATGTCAAGAGATAAGATTTGATGTGGAAGATAAGATTGGCGAGATAAAGGTTTGGAAAATTAATAAATTTTTTTAGGTGACCAGAATAAATAATAAAGATATTATTTAATTATAGAGAATGTGACAAAGAATAATTTTGAATTAAATAATGATTTAATTCAAAATTCAAGAATGGACCAAATTAAATAAATAAAATTTATTTAACTTATGAGAAAGTGTAATGAATAATTAAATAATTAAAATAATTATTTAATTATGAGTAGAAAGTGGACAAAAATTAAATAAATTAGAATCTATTTAATTTTAGAAAGAGGGACTTAATTAGTGACGTAATTAAATAAATAAAATTTATTTATTTAATAATCAAGAAGAAATAAATGACAAAGGGGAATTAAATAAATTAAGAAATTTATTTAATTAAAGGAAGACCTTAGACAATTAATGACGTATTTAATAAATAAAATTTATTTATTTAATAATCATGAGGAATAAATGACATGAATTAATTAAATAATTATGAATTATTTAATCAATAGTCGAATGTGGACCAAGGACATAATTAAATGACTTAATTATGCTAGGATGAAAGTGGTAAAAATGAAGTTTGCAGGCCTAGGTCATTTTTAGGTGTCTACATCAACAGGTAACCCTATAAGCTCTGCAATTCTTTCCTCTATTGCCACAAATTACAATCCTTTTAGTGTGGATTTTCCTTCTAAAAATTTTTGGGAAAATTTGAGGGCAATGCCTTCATCAAAACCATCCAACTTCAAAAAATAATCTATCCATCCATAGTTTCAAAATTCGGCCAGGCATTGTGCATCCTACATTAAAATATCATGCACCATGGGTTCATTTTGAATTAACCCACCTCCCATTGTCTGCAATCAAACAAATTCTCTACAACTTATTTTCCTACAATTCCCCTTCTTTCATACAATTCTCATATGAAAATAAAATGCACTTCCTTGCAGTATCCGATAAATTCCAGTACCAACTTGCCAAATTTCTAGTTCTACTACCAACTGAATTTTCTTTCTTTTGTTTTGCAACTATGGCTCTTCAACTCAATATTTTGATAGGGTCAATAATGGCAAGAAAGGAGTGATAAAGAGAAATTATGATGGGAAGAAATGGTGGATGTATTTATTGTCACTTCACACATGCAAGCTATCCTTTCACTCAGATTTCAAATCAGCTCATTTTAAATTTTCTGACATAGCCTAGTGTGAATTGACACATGGGCAGTAAATTCACAAAATACTTGCAATTTTTATCGTTCCCCTCCCCCAACCTAAATTTGGACATGTGTCTACACATGTGAGATGGGAGTGGTGATTGAAAGGTAATGATGCCATTTATGTGAACATCTATACTAACGTATAGTGATTAAATGAACGCACTTAAAAGATGATTAAATATAGAAATTAATGAACACATACCTTAATGTGTGGAATATTTGTTGCAAATATCATAGATAAAGTAATGCTCTCCTTTTTGGAGAATAAATTAAGCACTAAATGAAGATGAAATGGAGTGATGTGAGGTGGAATGAAGTGATGAAAGAGAGAGAAAGGTGGTGATGGGTGGGTGGATGGACAAATGATGAAGAAATGGACTTCCACACAAGTGAAATTCTTTATTATGAAAAGTATGTACCTCAGTTAGTTAGAAGGAGGGACACTAGGTCCACTGCTTTCAACTGCAAGAAGCTCAGGTGCTGAATGTTGACTGAATTATTGCAAGAACTCTTGACTGTTGACAAGTAATTTGAACCTGATAGGGTCAATGGTGGTGAGATAAACAACTCCATTAGGAAAGACCTCAACAACTTCATATGGTCCTAGCTACCTTGTTTGTAATTTTCCTACATTTTCTTGGTCTCTTGAATCATAGAGAAAGGCCCAATCTCCTGGTTTGAACTTCTTGTCCTTAATAAATTTTTCATGCCACTTGATTCTATGATTCTGCACTACTTCTGTATGTTGTAGGGTTTCTCTTCTTATTTCATCCAAAGCATTTAGTTGCATGATTCTTTCTCTTTATGCTTCAGAAATATCCATCCCCAAATCCATTGTAATTCATAGAGTCTTCTATTCAAATTCAATGGGCATCATATTTGTCTTTCTATACAACAACTCAAATGGGGTGAAACCTATAGTTATTTTCCATGTTGTCCTATAGGACCAAACAACTTCTGGTAATCTATTTTCCCAATCCTTCCTATGGATAGTATTGTTTTAGTCATAATAGCTTCAATTTCTCTATTTGTCACTTCAACTTGGCCATCAGCCTGGGGGTGATAATGAGTAGATTTATTATGCCTTATGTTGTACTCATTAACTAGTGTTGCAACAAGAGTTGATGTGAATTGAGCTCCTTGATAAGTCATTATTTCTTTGGGGACTCGATATCTAGTGAAAATTTCCTCATAAAGAAACTTTGCAACCTTTTATCTCTTACATGCTTCATGGCCTTAACTTCTACCCATTTTGTTACATAATCAGTGCATACCAATATCTAATACTTACCATTCGATGGAGGGTCAATTGGTACCACAAAATCCAATCCTCAGTTGTTAAAGGGAGTGATTACTACCTGAGGACACAATGGCATCTTATCAGATCTGGTTGGTCTGCCCATTCTTTGACATCTATCACATTTTCTGGTATACCTTCTTGCATCCTTGTGGAGTTTTGGCTAGTAATACCTTGTTTTCAAAACCTTCATTGCTGTCCTCTTAGCTGCAAAGTGTCCTCCACATGGTTCATTGTGACATGCATGCCAAATTTTATATGTCTCATCTTCTCTCACACATCTTCCAATGACATGGTCTGGTCCAGTATAAAACAAACATCTAGCAATCCAAGAGAAAGGAAAATATTTTTCAGTGAGTGCCCTTTTCTCTTTTGGAGAGAAGTGGGAAGGAACTCTACCTATAACCAAGTACTTGGCTATGTAAGCATACTAGGGTGTTTTTACACTGAGAGAGAATAGATGCTCATCAGGGAAAGAGTCAACTATAGGTTGATTGTCTTCTGATGTAGTTAGCTTTGAAAGAAAATCTGCAACAACATTGGCCTTCCCTAGCTTATCCACAATGGTTATATCAAACTCTTGCATCAACAATAACCATATTCCCAATCTACTTGTGATCAAAGGTTTATTCATGAGATATCTAATGGCTGCATGATCAGTGTGCACAAATATTTGGTAGCCCATTATGTAATGTCTGAATTTGTTCAATGCATAGATTACTACCAACATCTCTTTCTCTATCATTGTATAATTGAATTCAACTCCTTGCAAATTTTTGCTGACAAAGTAAATAGCATTTTTGATAGCTCCCTCTTTCTATCCTAAGGCTGCTCCTATGGTGTAATCTGATGCATCAGTGTGGATGTGGAAAGGAAGCTCCCAATTTGGTTTTTTGAGTATAGGAGCATGAGTCAAAGATACCTTCAAGTCATAAAATGCCTTGTCACAAGCTTCAGTCCACTGAAATTCAACATCTTTAGTGAGAAGGGTATACAATGGTGCTAATACCTTGCTGAAATCCTTGATGAGTCACCTATAATATCCTGCATGATCCAATAAACTTTTAACATCCTTGTATTTTGTAGGTATGGGAAGATTTGTGATTAACTCAATCTTTGCAGGATCAACTTGGATTCCCTTGTGGGAGATATAGTGGCCAAGAACTATACCTTCTTGCATCATCATAAAGCACTTTTCACTATTTAAGGAAAATTTTTGGTGTTCACACATCTGTAGGACTCTTTAAGATTTTCCAATGCTTGATTAAAATCAACACCATAAGTGGTGAATTCATCCATATAAATCTCCATGCAATCATGAGAGATGTCTGAGAATATGCTAATGACTTCCCTTTAAAAAGTTGCAAGTGCATTGCACAAGCCAAATGGGAGTACCAAATAGGCATAGGTCAATCAGGGACAAGTGACGGTAGTCTTCTCCTGGTCTTCTAGTCCAATTTGGATCTGGTTGTAGCGAATAAATCCATCTAGAAAAGAGAAGTATTGCTTCCCTGCAAGTGTATCTAGAACTTGATCAATGAAGGTTAAAGGAAAGTGATCCTTCTTGGTGGAAGCACTAAGTTCCCTGTAATCAACACCAACTCACCATTTTCCTCCTATCTTGGGCATAATAACTAATGGAGATACCCACTAACTATTTGAAATGGGGTAGATAAATCCCACATCTAGTAATTTATGTAGTTTTCCTTTCACAATTTCTCTTAGTGCATGGTTAATCCTTCTTTGTGGTTGTCTTACTGGAGTGCAATCATCTCTGATATAAATTATGTGGGTACAGAGTTTAGGATCCAATCCCTTCATGTCATGATAATAGCATGCAAATGCATGCTAATGGATCCTTAATAGGTTTTCCAATAACAGTTGCTACTCTTTATTCAATTTTCTATTAAAATTCAAACATTTTCCCTCTGACACCTAGACTTGTGTAGTTAACTCTATCATGGCTGTTTCATTAACACATGGTACCTTTAGTTCATATGGTAGAAATGTATGGGACATACCTATTGCTATAGGAAGATTTGTTGTAGGAAGAACGTCTGTAGGATCAATGGATGTAAGAAGAGCATGCAAAAGTTTCTTGATCGAAGTAGCAGGATGAGAGGATGATGCTTGCTCCACTTCATAATGATTTTGAATGATGTTAGCCAATACTTCATCCTCATCCTAGAGCTTCATGAAATAGCTTCTTCCTAGCATCATAAGTTGCACCATATAATTAACTTCCTCAGCCTCATCACCAACTTGTGGCCATATAGAATCATCTTTAAGCAGGCGGGTAAAAAACAAACTTTTTAGTACTTCTCCCATCTAAAATTTTTAGGTCACTTGACTAACATCCAATTTATGCATTTGTAGTTACCAACCAAGGCCTTCCAAGAATAATGGGAAACCCACTTAGTGTAGCCTTAGGAGAAAGAATCATAAAATCTACTGGGTACTCCCAGGAGTCTAGAACTACCACAAGATCCTCCACTATTCCATCAGGCTTAACAGTAGGGCTATCAGCAAGCTATAGGATAGTAGGAGTAGATCTCGGGCTTGCAATATTTAGTCGCTACAGGATGTCCTTGGTCATTACATTTATTGCTACCCCTAAATCAATCAGAGCATTCTTTACTTGAATATCGTTTATGACAACTGTTACCACAGGACTGCTTGGGTCATTATACTTGGGAATAGTTACTTTTCCCAACATGATGTCAACTAGTTGACCTACCACATGAATTCTAGTTGGGTCTCTCTTCTTCCTTCCTCGCTTCTTGAGACAAGTTTCCTCTATAGCTTTGTCGTAGATTGGAGCATCTTTTATGGTTTGAAATGGGGGTATTTGAGCACATATATGCTTTAGCTGATCCAAGATGTCAAAAGTGGTATCCTCCTTTTCTTCTTTCTTCTTGGAAACTTCCAACCTCTGAGGGAATGGTGGTTCTTGTTTAGTCTACTTGACTTGAACTTGTTCAAGATTTTTGGGTGCATTTGGCTGAATGAGATCATTCAGAGGCTCCTATTCCTCTTCCACAAGAAGTTCAATGATGATGGTCTTGGAAGGGGTTGGTAGAGTAGTTTTTGAATGCAAGTGGATGTCACTTACAGTCACAACATATGCAGGGAATTGATTTGAATTAGTAGAGTATCCAAGTTGCTGTTGTGGTTTGTTATTTGGATTAGGTGTGGGCTGAGCTAGTAGCTTAGAGGGTTTAGGCATATTTGAGCTTGGATTAGTAGGTGAGGAAATTATTGTAGGTTGTTGGGGCTAAGAAGGTGGCTACATGTAGCTAGTTGTCTGGGTAGGCCATTGTTTTCCTCCTCTCCATTGATTTTTTTGCTGCCAATTTCAAGGAGGTGGTTGCTAGTGCCCTTGAAATTGCTGCCAATTTCCCTAAGGTTTCTACCACTGGGGTGGAGAACTCTGATGACTAAGCCAAGCATTTGGAGGGCTACTCCAAGGATGTGGTGGATATCCTCCATAACTAGGTGGATATGGGGGTTGCCATTGGTTACTAGATGAATAAGAGTTAAAATATGGCCCAACATAGGATAGTGGATCCGGTGGCATACCTTGTCTTGGAGCCCAAGGCTTCCTTTGTGAAACATAGTAGACTTGGTCTTCTGCAATTTGAATTGGCTTGAACTCAGGTGGAATCTGCTTGCTTTCAAGGTTAGCTACCATCTTGCATCTACAATCCTTCTTATTTTGTCTATAGTGAGGGCAATACTCTGTCAACATTATCTCTACCTCCTCTAGCTTCTTCTTGGCTTGAAATGTATCTAGTTGATTAACTAGATTGTTGATAATGTCTTGCTTGAAGTCAACCATTAAAAGAGTGATATCGATTCTTGAAACTCCACTGGTAGTTGACTTACCCATGCAAGATTGATAAGCTCTCCCTTTCTTTGAAGCTGCCCTAGAGTAATTCTGACATATTTTCTTGATATCCTCCCAAGGAACTTGGGAGATATATCCTCCAGCCATGAGGTCCAAGGCATTAGTGTAGCTGTCATTAATTCCTCTTAGGAAAAGTAACTTTTGTGAGTCCTCATTAAGTGCATTGTGTGGATATTTTTGCAAGAAAAACATAAACCTTGCAATGTAATCTTCCAAGCTCTCATCTTCCTTCTGTTGCATCCTAAAAATGTCACCTCCTCTCATGTCACTACCCCTACATTATTCCTTCTATTTCTCAAGGAATTTTGTCTTCATGTCTTTCCAAGTTTCCATAATATCTCTACCTAGGCTCATGAACCATCTTAATGCAACCTCTTTTAAAGTGCTTGGAAATAACTTAAGCCTATGGGAATTAGTAGTATAATCATAACTCCTGCAAAGTATGCCAAACTCAAATAAGAAGGCATCAGGATCTTCTATCACAAGTCTATAAAACTTGGGGAGTGCTGAGGAAGAAATTTTCTTGATGTTGTCACATTCATTTTGATGGGAAATGGGGAAAGGAAAATTTGGTTGGTTTTGTCTATTCCTATTTTCATTACCCATGCCTACTTGATGTGGTTCCAAGACAAAGGGGTTCTCAAGCTAATTTTGATCTTCAGAGGAGACTTTAGAGCTAGTCAGATCAGGATATGCATTAGTGAAGGGGTGTGCATCTTCTTCTTCTTCTTCTGGTAGGTTGTGGTACTCAACTAGCTATAATGGATGAGGATTGTTAGGAAGAAATATACCATAAGCATCCCTTCTCCTTCCTTTATGCATGTAGTATCACCCACTATCGGTTAACTCACACAAATAATTGGTAGAGAATAAGGGGGGTCATTACTTCCTAAATGAGGATATGCTAAGAAAAACTTCCATAAACACTACAACAATAAAAACTACCAATGAATCCAAAAGACTTCCTATCTTGACACCATCCATAGCAACGATGCCAAAAATGCTGGCCTCCTACAATGATTTGATAACTAAGCCCTTACAACCATGATTTAGTGATTCAACATCTGACCCAAATAGCTATTTCAATCATCACGAAAGTGCATTTAACTTAACAACCCAAGGACGTGAACTTGAAATGGGTCAGCACAATATGTGCACTAGGGGCTCAAGTAGCCATTTCATTCTATAGCCAAGAAACATAATGCTTAAAGTAAATTGCTTAGAAGGAAATAAAGAAAATGTTGAACATCAACCAACAACTATGCTAAGTTGAAATGCATAACAAGAATGAAAATCTAAGCAACAAACAAGAAACTACTCTATTTGCTTTGGCTATAGGAATAGTCACATAATAAAATTCTAGTGGCTGCATGAATAGTCGATGCTAGATTTCTAACTAAGCACTAAATAAAAAGTAATACTAAACTAATGCTAAACTAAGAAGACAAATTACTCACCAAGTGGGCCTCGTTGGATAAGTATCCTCTAAACTAACAATAACTTAGATGCTCAAACTCAAAACATTATTTCATTCACTATAAATCATGCATACAAAGAGTAATGTATTTGTATTGCTCAAACTAGAGAATGAGAGTACAATATCAAATCATGGAACCTCCTGAAGAAGGAGCATCAAATAATTATTTATACTACAACTAAACAAGGCAGTCAACTCCACGACTAGGAGGATTCCATTTAGGGAAAACAGGGGAAGGTGGAGCGATGGCGGTTACACATGCATGGAATCTAGTCAAACATGCAAGTCCAAGCACAGGTCCAGCACAACAGTAATGCCCAAGCATGCTCGATCATTAAGGTCCACTATAAGGTGGTTATGTTTAGTTTCATGAGGAATCTTTTGCTATCGACTACCTTTGACTTCGAGCAATTCCTCAGTTGGACGTTATGGTGCATGCCCAAGTGGTGGTGTCTTCTTCAACTTAGCTCATTAAATCTACATGGCAAAGTTAGTACACATATTAACTACACATCTATAACCACTCTAGGAAACATTCATTAATCACATGAAAAATCAATATAGATAACCCACATATTATGCCAAATGTCATTAAAGCTTGCACAGATAGGATAATATCAAATGTCAATGGTTTGAGGGAAACATTATGCCAATACCAACACTTAAGCATTAAATTCCATAACATCTATTAGAAAATAGACTATAGATTCTACCCAAAATTAGACCAAAAACTAGGCTCATCACTATTATAATGATGTGATGAAACTATAGGAACTAAGATGTGGCTAACAACAAAGCCATGATTATGCTAAATGATTCTAAATGCTAAAAATACTAAATACTCACAAATGCTCTAGTGAAAATTTTGCAAAGTAAGATTGCTCAAGAGTGGGATCCATTTGCTGAAGAATGAGGCTGCATTTATAGATTTTCCAAAGCATAAACTAAGGTGGCAACAACCAACGGTCAATATTTTAGCTGGAAAGATTGAGGGTGGAGGATGAAGAAGTTAGAGAGAATCAAGGAGAGTGTTCCCTTTAGAAAAATAATCTTCTAAGTGCTAGGAAGAATAAATGGAATAGAAGAGCCAAGTGTCTCAAAGTTTGGAAATTTGTTGAGGATAATGCTAATTTAAATATTTGAAATATTCTATTTGTTGAGACACATGATGAGGTGGAAGGAGGAAAAAGTTGTAAACATGTAACTAAATTCAAATTTAGAATTATTCAAATTTAGTAAAAAGAGGTTAATTAAATAAAATAAACTATTTAAATTTGTTTATTTAATTAAGATTAGAAGAATATGATTTAAGATAAGAAGAATTAGAAAATGTGAACTATATAAATAAATTTATAATTTATTTATAAGTAGAAGAATTAAAAGGTTTATTAATTAAATAATGTATTTAATTAATTTATTATCTAGACCAATTTTAGGTGTATAGAATTAGTATTGTTGAGATCTAAAGTATTCCATCCATCCTAGATAGATTATGAAGCTCAATAAAAGATTCCATCCATATCCCATCAAATTGATCTTATAAATCCTACTATTTAAAATGATTCTAAAGTATTTCTAAATCCAAAATTCCTATAAATGACTATATGTAATTCCATTTTCCATCCATTCAACAAAAAAAAAAATAGGGCTCATTAAAAGAGTAAAAGAAGAATTGTCCACATCATATCATCATATGTCTACACTATAAAAAGCTATGTTGGGTAAGCAAACATTAAGAATAGAACACTCATCAGCATTGTATGCCATAACCTACCACATATTCATTACAAAGGTAATTTAGATCTAAAAATTTGTATGATAAAACTATTTATGTAGTAGAAATGAATATGGATCTAATGAGTGTGGCCGTATTTTTATTAGATCTAATATGTATCTCTACAAGAGATATTTTCTACACAAAAGAATCATCCAGTGGAATATAGAAAAAAATAATGAAAATGCGCATTCATTAAGTATTCACCAATAAAATATGCAAGAAGATATACATCCTCATTTTCTAAGAATAAACAAAGTGGAAAATAAATCTTATGATAGAAAAAATAATATAAGAAAATAATCATAGTTAAGACTCACTAATTAACTTATAATAATGTGTAAATAGTAATTTGACACCAAAACCCCCCTTAAGTGCAACATAGGGAAGCTACATACAAAAGATACATAAAAAGATGCGTCTAAAAAAGTCCTAATCAAGTATCTATTTACAAATAAATATCTCTCACAAAATGAGTTAAGTATAAAAAAATAGGTGAGAGAAAATTCCTATACAAAAGAGATACAAATGTATAAGTATATATAATTTATGGAAAGATGTTCAATAATGTGGATCACAAAAAACCAATTCCATCACTATTATAAAAAATCCACCTATAAGAGGGAATGCAAGAGAGTATAAATCATTCAATAATGTAGAAGCTCATGTATCAAAATAGGATACCAAACATGAATGTTGAATATGATCCACTTGTATAAAATGGCATGTATTCCCATAAAAATAAATATCTCCAATGGTGAATGGTGAATAACTTCCAACTCAATGAAATAATGTCATTAAGGAAGTCTCATGATGAATTCCTCTAAAAAAAATACATAAATTTCCACAAGTCACAACAAAAAAATCCAAGAATAATCAATGTGTGAAACCTAAAGGAAAAGTTGAGACTCATAATCAAAATATTCCAAAGATAAAAATAAAGTGATCTACCAATAGTGTCATAACTATCATCAAAGAGAAAATGCATATGGTCAAATATATCTTCTAGATATAAAAAGTGGTAGTCATAAAAAAATATACAAGGCTTCTCATAAATCATCCAACAAAGTTTAATATGAAGATAAAAAATATCCTATTAATATAAAGTACATATATGATGCAAGAGAATTTGGGTCCATAGGAAATATAGCATCAACCAAAAATAAAAGGTTAGCTTTTAATTTATGCTTAGTTTGATGCAGGAGCATCCAGTGGTGTAAGGGCAATCTTGCATCACCCAAAAATAGTGAAATTTCAAGTTTATCGTTTTTTAGATGTTTTTACATTTTTGGATACCCTTTTCGTCATAATAAAATTCCCAATTCACGGTTTTTATTTTCTCTTCCTGGGTGGAAAGATATTGCAATTTTTGTTGCCCAGATTTGCACCTGAAAATCTTCCGAGTGGGATTTGACGCACTTAGAGCTTCTGTATCGGCCCCGAAACTTGCCAAAATCGGCGTAGCCAATTTCAAGCACGTTCTTGACTTCGAGAGCTTTCCAACGGCTCGAACGGTTCACGAATCGGAGTCCTGGATCAAAAGTTATGGCCCCGCGAAGTTGGCGCACTTTCTAGAAGTTACCATTGCAAATGCCCTTTCCAAATTTGAACTTCATGTTGTAAATTTTCGGCGCCAAACCACCTAAACTCAATTTGAATGTTGTTTTGGCTCCAAACTAATGAGGAGCTCTATTTATGGGTGGGTTTTCTAATTTTTGGGTAACTTTTTGGGGACAAGCTCGCATATTGCGAAAGGGTTAATCTATAGCTTTTTGTAGTGTGTATATGTTGTAGAACTTGGGGATTTGAGATCCTCTGCATGTAAGAAGCTCCATTTTCTGAATAATAAAATTATTCTCTTATTTGTGGGTTATTTTCTGTGTCTCGGGTTGCGCCCTCATCAAGTGGTATCAGAGCGGGTTTTTCTTGAGCATGTGGACAGATCGCCGATCGTGAGGCAGTTCGCACCAGGACCATGGTTGTGGGTCGAAGTCAAGAAATATGCCTCCAAGAGTGATGCCTGGTAGGCGTGGTGGTGCCAGAGGTGGTCGAGGCGGCAGAGATGCTGGTGGAAGAGATGCACTGGCAGCCCTCCAGAGACAGGTTGATGCGTTACAAGAGCAGTTGAGAAGAGGGTTAAACCTGAGGGAGGAAAGTGAGGATGAAGGAGAGGAAGAAGGTTCAG
>VDFB02129307.1:0-12005 GCA_007258455.2 Sequoia sempervirens
TGAGATATAAATTATATTATAGAAAGTAGGTAAGGAGGTGGTGCAAGAGCACCTTGGAACCAAAATTGTCAATCAAGGCTGATTAGGTCTAGGCTTTAGTTTTGGTGTGCCTTTTGTCTAAATAAGGTCACTATGACCATTTTGTTGTTGAATTAGGCATATTTGATGAATATTATATGTTTAGGGGGTATAGATTGCAAATAGAGAAAAAATATTGAAAATTTTCTAATTATGCAAAAATGCAAGATTGTAAAGTTGTAAAAAGGAAGTTCAATGGTCAAGCCTTTTCAAAAGGAAGTTGGAGGAAGTTAAACAATTGGTTTAGGAGGTAAATATTAGATAAATGATGTAAAATCATCGATGGATTTGATTTTTGAAGATTTGAATAAAAAAAGACTCCTTGATTTATCCCTATTTTTATAGATTTTATTGTTTTCTCTTCATTTGCAGTGTTGGTACGATCTGTACAAGGGTGGTTTGAGAAAAATTATTTTTGAATCTTTGAGGGGAATGTGTTAGCTTTGTTTTTCATTTTATTTGATGCCTTAATACATAGTTTGGTGGAAGTTTGATTAGTTTTCTTGACTACATGTATGTGCCCTGTTTCAAGGGAGTTGAGGATCTAAAATGGTAAACTAAGTCATTCCACCTATTGTTCTCTAATATGACTCAGTGGAATGAATTAAACAATCCTAGGTGATTTTTTTTTATGGTTTGGAAGAGCGGGGGAGTCTATATGTGGTTTTGGGCATGTTGCCCTAGGAAGTGTTCTTTGTAAATTTGGGTGTAAATGGTAGCTATGGTTATGAATCTGATAAAGAATTGTTAGGCGAGCTTATTTTATGAACCCTTGAGCATGTGTGGATGAAACCCAAGGTTTTTGAAGTGGTGTCAGATTCTGAGAGCATGTGGAAGTAGGTTTTCCAATAAAACCCTAGGAAATAGCCTAGAAGTGAGGGTTTGTGGTTTGGGTGTTTGCAGACCGTATAGGAGTAACCCAATTGTGGAATTTCGGGTTTTGATATGTGTGGATTACTTCCCCAATGAATTTTTAGGTTTTTGATAATTTTTGGAGGTAATTCCTTTGGGAAAAATACCTAATTGTGGGTTTTAGGAAAACGTTGGAGGTCTAGTTTGACCATGTTGGTATGAAACAACCCTAGTTGGTTTTGGCATATGTTACAGAGCCCCTTGAGAGGTGTCTAAATAATTAATCTATTTGCAAATTATTTTGGAAGAATTGAGAGTAAAGTCCAAAAATAGGGTCTGCAAACCTACTAAGAGAGGAGTAGTTGAAAGGTGGAAATTAGATGAGATTGAAATATAAGGCTTTGACGTTGTTTGGAACTTATTCTAGTTGAGTTGTTGAGAAGATTATATCCCTACTGCATCAGAGGTGGTATCAAAGCAAGAATTGGTTCATGAAGAAGAAAGTTATGGTTGTGATTGGAAGGTGAAGGGCAAGATTGAGAAGATGCCTCGAGGGCGGTGAAATGGCAAGGATATAAAGGAATTTGAAAGAAGATGTTTTCAAAGGAAAAGGCTCTAAAGATTCTTAAGAAGCCATAGCAAGGATAGCAGCTTTGGAAGGCAAAGAAAGAGGAATGGTGAATAAAGACCAGTGATAAAAAGAAGATGAAGGGGAAGAGAAACCCTCTAGTGGGAGTCCAAATGATGAAGATGACTTAGAACGATGAAAAGAAGGATGATCAAGATGCAAAAGGTAGTAGAGGTGACAACACTCAAAATTGAGTTGAAGTTCAATGTCTGAAGGTAAGATGGATAGTGAGGTTATGAAGCGGATTGATGCAACTTATAAACTTTTGAGTTTGAAGACATAGAGGTCCCATTAAGAAGGAAAAATATGCAAAGACAAAAATTGAAGGTCAGTACCACGGTGGGAATTTTCAAAGAAAGATAGGATCAAAATGTAAGTCAAGATAAGCTCGCAGGGATAGGATGGTATAAAGTTAAAGGCTGAGTTTTGTTGATTATGCCATACAAAACTTTTATGAAATTGCAAGATTTGAAGCAAAGGGAGTTGGATGTAATGTTGTATACTGAGGAATTTCATAGACTATGCACTAGGGCAGGTCACAATGAAGATGAGGTTGAAAGAGTGGCCAGGTATTTGAGTGGCTTGAGATTAAACATAAGAGATGAAATTAGTTTGAATCTGCCTAAGACAGTAGAAGAATGTTTCCAAATGGCAGTAAGGGCAGAAGATAGAATCAAGAGAAGACAAGAAAGACAAGGAATGGGCAAAGGTAACATGAATAGGGGAAGAGGCACAAGACAGTCCAAAGAAGATCATGAAGATGCTAGTAAAATTAGAGAACAAGCACCTGAATCAAGAGGTGGATGGAGAGGTGGAAGAACAATTTTTAGGAAAAGAAGAGATTACAATGAGTTTGCAAGAAAGTGCTACAAGTGTGGCAAGTATGGGCATCCTTTCATCAAGTTTCTAGAGGTTATTTGGATCAACTTCAAGTGGAGGAGAAAAGAAAAATGAAAGAAGAGCACCAATTTTTCAAGAGGATGAGGCTGAAAGTTCAAATTCAAATACTCTACGTGCAACTCCTGAAGTAGGTGAGATATTGATGATGAAAAGACAAGTGTTGAAGACCTCCAAGGAGAAAGAGCTAATCCAAAGAAGAGCCTCATTTAGGATAGCCTACATATGCAAGAATAAGGTATGTAAAGTAATAGTTGATTCGGGGTGTACTGACAATATTGTATCTAGTGAAATGGTGGATAAATTGCATTTGGAAAGAGTGCCTAAAGAAAAGCCATATAAAGTCTCATGGGTTAGTGATAATTAGTCTATGGTGGTGTGTGAACAAGCAATAGTTGATTTTTAGATTGTTCAATATAGGGATAGAGTAGTTTGTGACATATTACCCATGAATTGATGCCATATGTTGCTAGGAAGGGTCTGGCAGTTTGATAGGTCAGTCATATACAATGGGAGGAAAAATACATACACAATTGAGAAGGATGGTAGGAAATTCATCTTAACTCCATTGGATGAAGAGGAAAAAGAGCATGGTGAGATCATTATGATTGGGAAAAGGGAATATGTGAGTGTTGATGAAAGTAAGAGTCGGGGATTGGTAGCTAATGCAAGGCAGGACAAAGTGAAGGTAGCAGACAAAGGAAAACAAAAGAATGTGCAGCCAGTTGTGAAGGAGAATGTTTACATGTGGAAGAAGAAAATGGAATGGAATTTGTCTCAGTCTAGTATGGAGAAAATTAAAGGTGATAAGACTATGGAAAGGCAAGAAGTAGGTGGTGGAATACTTGTTGGGACAATCAAGTGTCCTGTAGGTGTGAATATAGTAAAGGGGAAGTCAAATGATGTTGGTACAAGGGTTTGAAATTTTGATAAGAATACAGTGAATTATAATGATGATAGGATAGTGACAAGTAAATGGAAAGATATAGTTGATAGTAGCAAGGAGGCAAATAGACAAAGCATTGGACAGTGGTCTAAACATGGAAAGAAAGAAACTAAGAAAGAAGCGATGGAAATTGATGGAGGTGAGTGTATAGGTGTAAAGTAAGGTGATAACACAATATTTGAAGATGGAGAAGGTAAAATACACCCCACAAAATAGTATGAAAGAGTGGAGCAAGAAACAAGTGAAGACAAGGACAAGCATGTTGACCTGACAGTGAGAATAAAAAAAAAAGTGAACCTAATGGAAGAATGCAAGAAGGATAGAGGCATGAAGAACAAAAGGGAGGACAAGTCACATTAATCTTTCCAAGAGACTTGGAAAAGTTACAAGTTGGGGTGTATGGTGCAGGAGCACCTTGGAACCAAAATTGTCAATCAAGGTTGATTAGGTTTAGGCTTTAGTTTTGGTGTGTCTTTTGTCTAAATAAGGTCACTATGACCATTTTGTTGTTGAATTAGGCATATTTGATGAATATTATATGTTTAGGGGGTATAGATTGCAAATAGAGAAAAAATATTGAAAATTTTCTAATTATGCAAAAATGCAAGATTGTAAAGTTGTAAAAAGGAAGTTCAATGGTCAAGCCTTTTCAAAAGGAAGTTGGAGGAAGTTAAACAATTGGTTTAGGAGGTAAATATTAGATAAATGATGTAAAATCATCGATGGATTTGATTTTTGAAGATTTGAATAAAAAAAGACTCCTTGATTTATCCCTATTTTTATAGATTTTATTGTTTTCTCTTCATTTGCAGTGTTGGTACGATCTGTACAAGGGTGGTTTGAGAAAAATTATTTTTGAATCTTCGAGGGGAATGTGTTAGCTTTGTTTTTCATTTTATTTGATGCCTTAATACATAGTTTGGTGGAAGTTTGATTAGTTTTCTTGACTACATGTATGTGCCCTGTTTCAAGGGAGTTGAGGATCTAAAATGGTAAACTAAGTCATTCCACCTATTGTTCTCTAATATGACTCAGTGGAATGAATTAAACAATCCTAGGTGATTTTTTTTTATGGTTTGGAAGAGCGGGGGAGTCTATATGTGGTTTTGGGCATGTTGCCCTAGGAAGTGTTCTTTGTAAATTTGGGTGTAAATGGTAGCTATGGTTATGAATCTGATAAAGAATTGTTAGGCGAGCTTATTTTATGAACCCTTGAGCATGTGTGGATGAAACCCAAGGTTTTTGAAGTGGTGTCAGATTCTGAGAGCATGTGGAAGTAGGTTTTCCAATAAAACCCTAGGAAATAGCCTAGAAGTGAGGGTTTGTGGTTTGGGTGTTTGCAGACCGTATAGGAGTAACCCAATTGTGGAATTTCGGGTTTTGATATGTGTGGATTACTTCCCCAATGAATTTTTAGGTTTTTGATAATTTTTGGAGGTACTTCCTTTGGGAAAAATACCTAATTGTGGGTTTTAGGAAAACGTTGGAGGTCTAGTTTGACCATGTTGGTATGAAACAACCCTAGTTGGTTTTGGCATATGTTACAGAGCCCCTTGAGAGGTGTCTAAATAATTAATCTATTTGAAAATTCTTTTGGAAGAATTGAGAGTAAAGTCCAAAAATAGGGTCTGCAAACCTACTAAGAGAGGAGTAGTTGAAAGGTGGAAATTAGATGAGATTGAAATATAAGGCTTTGACGTTGTTTGGAACTTATTCTAGTTGAGTTGTTGAGAAGATTCCATCCCCTATTTACATCAGGAGGTGAGGATTTAGTCATGCTACTGAATTTTAATTAATTAGTATCTCACATTTACTTTAAATTAGTGTAATTATTAAAGTAAATATTATTGGGAAATATATATAAAAAATATATGTATCAATTAGATTAGTTAATAAGCAATAATATTATTACTTGATTTTATTTTCAAATTCAATGAATTTGTCAAAATTATCTTCATATTAATGTTTAATCATTTTACTTTAAATTGTAAAAGATAATTCTTGTTAATAATTTTATTTTAATATAAAATTTACTAATTAATTCAATAAATTTTTAAATTATTTCAATGATGGTGTTTAAATTGGTTTTAGTTCTAAATAAATCATATTTTTATTTAATATTAGTTGTACTTTTATATATTAATCAAACAAATTTAAAGAAGAAATGAAAACAAAATCTCACAATGTTTGATAACAATGGTGCATTTTGTTCATGTTTATCAGTAGTGTTGTCACACTTGAACTATTGCACTTATAACATAATACAACTACAACAACGATGTCTTTGAAATTATCCTTATAAATTGTTGGGGAGTAATAAGGGACATCTTGTTGATTTAAATATGAGGAACAAATAATATTCCTCTCATAGTAAATTAAGAAACATTAAATGGAAGAACGAATTGATGTTAGATCATATTGAGAAAATCATTACCATTATATAGATTCATAAGGAAGTAGAAATAGTTTCATATAGTTTGTCTACATTTGCATCTTCTACATTCACTTTATCTACATTTACATCTTCTACATTCACCTTATCTATATTTGCATCTTCTATATTCACCTCATCTGTGTTGGTGTCTTCAATTTTCTCCACTTCCACAGTCACCGCATTGGATGCTTCAAATATTTTTCATTTATCAAATCTTTTCTCTTGTATCTTTTTTTTTTTTCATTTTGTCTCTTTCTCTCATTTGTTTCTATTTCTTGAGGTAGCATGGGCTTCTTCTTTCTTTGTTAACAATTATTTGATCTTGTACCAAATTATCTTGATAAAGGATCACTCCTTGATAATTCCTTTGCTTGAATCCTCTAAAAATATTACAATTTCTTTTAGAATTGTACATATAAATCTACAAAAAAAAATGTTGTAATTCATTTTAAAAGTAAATAAAAATTTATAAAAAAATATTATAGATCATTTTAAAATTGAATTTATAAATTTATAAAAACATTTGTTACAATTCATTTTTTAATTGAATAGAAACCTAAAAAAAATACTATTTCAATTCCTTCCAAAATTGATTAAAAATGTGCATAAAAGATTTCCTTTTTCAGTCATTTTTAGGTTGTATATGATAAACAAAAGAAATAAGGAAGTAAATTTATATTGTTGTGCTACATTTTCTAACTTACAAGTCAATAATAATTATAATAGAAATGAGTTCTCATTTTTAAATGAAATTATATTTTTTAAATTGTTATTAAATCACAAAACATAAATTTTTTGGTTACATCAATTACTTATCGACTACAAGGTGTGACCCTTTGGTGAAATAGTGGGGCTTCTTGCCTATAGTGTCAACAACCAAGGTTCAAACTTTGCGGGCTTACTCTCTACCACGTCAATAATTGAGGGGCCTCCAAGATCTTGTATCTTGACTTACCCATGAGATGTGGAGTGGGTAATTTGCATTCCACCTAGGGGATACATCCCTGGCTTGAATTTATTAGTAGTTACATTGCATCACACTCTTGTAGCATTTTGTTAGTATGCAAAGTAGAACAAATATTGCATAGTAGTTCATGATACATAGAAAAATACACATGGTATTTGCAACATGTATTACGAATTTTAAGAGGAAAACAATAAAATGGATTACAAGGATATAACACTAAGTTAAAAACATAAAAATAACGGGCAATGCAAGATCATGGGCAGCGATTACAAAGCAAGAATAACTGATGGAGAAGCTTTGATAGAGGGTCAAAATCATGCAGAAGAAGCATTTGGAGGTGGATAGTGTTGGTGTTGGTATAGGCTTGGTAGGGAAGCATAATCAAGACCCTTTTTTATTGTCACCATGCCATTGGATCCAATGCCATTCCACTGGGTAGAAAGGCTCCTATGCGTCAAAACTTTTAGGTGCCTAGACCTAGATATTATAGGGAGACCTCTAGATGGCCCTAGTTTTAGTCTAATAATTGAGGCCACGTTTGGTGAGTGAGATCCATGGAAATAAATTCGAGTTACCCCAATGCAAATCAAATAAGAGCACATTTTCACACTAGCATTGGTACGATCAAATGCCCCCTAGAAAACCAATGAATTATTTCAGGCTTCCACTCAAGGAGCTTGCTAAGGGGGGTCGATATGGACAGTTCAAGCAAAATAATGGTGAGATCTCAGTGGCTCAACCAAATCGTTGGAGGTGGAATCATTGAACTAGAATTCAAGGAGGCACATAGAGGATAATGACCGGATAGGAAAATTTCCCACTTTGTTGTTGAAGCAAATGCAAACAACTTGAAGTGGAAGTGGAACACTAAGAAAGTGGAAGTTGTAGGAGCTTCCAGGGGTTTTCTTATTGTAGATTCCCTACTAATTTGTCTAGAAAACTTGGTGGCAATCACACAATTCAGAGGGAAAACCTAAGTGATCAGTCCACTTAAACCTTTGGAAAGACCTTCATTGAATTATCAACCAGGGCTAGTAGGCTTGTGATGGTACTGGAACTGTATGTGCTTTCAAAGACTTAAAACTACCTAATTCATCCTGTTGTAGATGCTACACTTGCTGGAAAATCATAAAACTACAAAATAGTAAAGAAGGTAAAGCTAACACTATTGCTACGGGTACCTACAGTGTAAGACTATAACTAACTACTATCAAAAAATTAATGTTGGAAATGAATTTAACTAATAATTAAACCTATACTACACTCTAGAGTACAAAAAAACAATAATTATAGTACAATTATGAAACAATAATTGTTCATGCATTCATCAATGAATGTAACATAAAGAATCTATTTAAAACAACTTGCATTTATGAAATAACTACTAAAATAGAAATGAAATAGCAAGAAATGAAGTGAAGGATAGTTACCTTGAGTGGCCCTTGCTCAAGTAGTTGTCTTCACTAATCTAAACCAAATCTAACTTCTTAGATCAACACAGTCATGATAACTCAACCATTCATTGCACAATCCAAAAGATCACATAAGATTCTGAGATATCTTATTCATTGAAAACCATAATTGAACAATAACATTGTCTGCATAAGGAACAATAACTAACTAAAAAGTATCTGGCAACTATATTTTCTCTAGAACAAAAACCAAATAACTGACTAACTCCTGAAACCTCAACTTTTTAACTATACATATAGGCATGGGGGAATTCTAAACCAAAACCATTAACCACCACTCTTTATATATTAGAGCATGATAATGGCTCAAAAATCTAATTTGCAACTAAAAAGGAAGAAGATTCCTAATAGGATTATAACTCTATTGTAACAAAACTAAAACATTGAATGCTCTAATCAGTTATGCTAGAAACCTAATTATAACAAGGTTCTTCTCCTCCAGTGTCTTTATTGGAAACCATAATGATGCACAACCATCTTCATTAAGTACCTCCATGTCGTAGTTACTATCCTCCATTTATTCTAGAACTTTCATTATTTTTCTATTCAATAACTCCTTTGGTTGTGGGTTGCACCTCATAGTTGTTGTGGGCTACATTCCACCTTCTCTAGCTACAAGATTTAGTTCACAAAATGTGCACACAATAGTAACAACCATAGATAAACACAAATATCAATCACATTTCATACATATTCACGTATAAATTATGCATTAACCATCACATCATAATCATATTCCCATATACTTTAAAGTAGGTTCAAGTGAAGGCTAATAAGTATGAAAAGGAGAGACAATGTATGAAAGCATATGAAGCAAACGTCTTGGTAAATGCCCAGTTGAACTCATAAAAAGAGGTGCATGAAACGGCCTGAATGTCTAGGCCTAAATGGTCCCCCTAACTATCTTTTTTGCTTTCTCTAAGAAAAATTATCTGTATCCTATGGTTGGCTAAGCAATCTCTCCAAGTCAGCAGAGAAATATCCACTCCTCTTTGACTCAAGCCTAAATAAAATCCTGTAACATGTACCCTTTTCATTTTGTTAATTTCTAACCCTCTCCTCTACATTCCTCATGTTTGTCTCCTCGTCTAAAGGTGGTATCAAATAAAGAAATATTTGTTTCTAAAAGTGAGTGGTATCCATTCAACTTCGTTGTCCTAGACAACATCCATATATTTGTGCGTCCTTTCAAGCATTGCCATAAAATTGTAGACTGAATGGGGCTCTTTTCTCTATAGTTCAGGTGTCAAGATATCCCATCTTTTATGCACATACTTGTAGTAATGATGAACAAGTCCAACCATTAGTATCTGCATCCTTTTGTAGTCCTTCATTCTCAGTGACAAGTTGTCATTAGGGCCCAACACTTTAGTGAATAAACACATCAATATATTATTGGACTCCAAAAGGTCCAAACTGTATGTATGCAATGAAGACATCCTTAAACTTCTCTCTCTCTGTGCTCCTAAATACTAACGAATTGAATAAAAGTTCTACACTAAGGGGCCTCTAATCTTGAAAGCAGTAAATCATCTATCTAGAAAGTAGGAAAATGACTCAAACCAGGAAATAGAAAACTAAGAATCTGAAAAGCATTACCACTAAACTAGAAAGCATGGAAATGATTAATCTAAAGAATGCATAAATTGCTGAAGAAGTAAAACATGTAAAGAAATTAGGAAACATTTATCTAATGTAAAAGATAACAAGCTAGCTGCTAATCATAAAACAATTTAATAGAATCAACTAAAGAAAGGTGCTCCGGACATTCAAATGTTAAGCTCAGAAACTATGAACTTAGTTGCAACCTGCAGGCTTGACACTGACAACATGACATATACTCATGAAAGTGAAATGTAATTCAACTGTTATCTACTAAAAGGAAATGCAAAATAAGAAATAGAATACTTATCTATCTATCTATAACCCTCGAGTGGCCAACTCTCAGGTGTGTCTATAGCTACTTGAGATCACACACACTGAAAAAATCTAAGTTACTTCATTCCAAAGACTTCATTCACATAGCTCAATAATTCAAAGAGTGGTAGGAAAACTCTTATCCATATGGTATTTTTTACTCAAAAGACAAATTGGCAACATAACGGTAATCTTCTTCTCTATTCATTATTTGCAGCAGTTACATATTTATATGAAGAGAACTTACAAAATCCTACTTTCCAGTTAATAGAGTCTTTTAATAGATTGTTAGTAATATATGGACTTTAAATCCCATGACATACAATATTAAAGAGGCTCGCATGAGCCATAAATTTTTTGAAACTAAAAAATAACAAACTATGAAGACTCGGCCCAAAACGTGTGCTCCTGAAATTTCAATGCCCGCTCGCTTGTTTTCAAAAGTATTAAGATCCGCGTTCATTTCCCTTTGACTGGAATGGTGATGGGGAGTGGAGTTTACCTACGAAATGCTCAAAGAATACACCATTAAATCAGCATAAATAAGATTAATTTGCCTAACTTCAAGAAATAAATTTTGTACACTTATTCATGAAAAGAGAGCAATTATTTTTCCTAAAGGTAATCAATTGGCAGGGTAACTTAGGCTGAAGGGTTTAGATTTGCATATTGAGTATGTTATGTTGATGAGGTTATTTTTACCTCATCATTTCCTCCCCTTTCTAAGTTCGAACAGGTCCTCCTGCTCTCTAGTGTGCCCCCTTTCCTTCATTCCTCTTGTTCATCTCCTTATACTTGGCACTAAGATCATACACATCATCTACCTTTGTTTCCAATATCTCTGGGTTCCTTAAGAATCCCTAATGAAAAGTGACTCTTTGTCTCCACCTAGAAAAATTGTCCTCACTTTGGTCCAAATTGTTATATACTAAAGGATGTGGTGAAAGAAGCAAGGGAGGTTTGTACCTCATACCAATCCAATTCTTTAATTCTTCAAGAATTTTGGCCAAAGCTACTACTCTTTTGTAGGACCATCTAATATTAAGGGGTGAGATTATTTCCCTTTTCTTGAGATGCATAGGAAGAGGGGTATACCTCTCTTCACATGCATGCCATGTTGGTCCTATTAAGTGTGGCCCTTGTTCCTGAAAGTGATCATGACATAGCCGAAGGTTGTTATTGTATTTTACATGTACTTCCTTTTTAAGTTTGACACCCAAAAATTGTTTCTTGAAAGAGAATTGCTTCCTATGAGGGTACCTCATCTGCAACCCTACAGTATTTTCTTCTTGTGCATATTCTCTTGATTTTTCTTTCCAGTGAAGTTGATTTTTCATAGTGGACAAGAATGATCTCAATTCTACTTCTCCCACAAAGAAGTTAATAAAGAAATCTATATACTTCTCTAGGAGCAAATTATGAGCAAAGAATTCACACAACAAATTCTACTGCTCAGGGAGTGACTCAACAAATATTTTTACAAATTCTCTGTCATCAAGATCATGTGGCTAGTTTTGGCGAATTCTTTGCAATTTCAATCTTAAAAGCTACTCATTAAGAAACATTGAGTATAGTCTAGATGGTCTTCTACAGGCTAATAGTAATTCACCAATTTCACAGGCATCTTGTTTTCCCCTATATGCTCGATGGAAAGATTCTTTTAACATTACCAATTCCCTTTTCAACCTATTATTTTCAAATTTCACATCCTTCAAGAGATAGCAATTCTATATCCATTTCATTAATATTGGGGGAATGCGTACCTGGAACCAGTCTATAACAATAGGTTCAATTTGTGTCCCCTTTGATTCCAT